>LPNX011155342.1:388401-424760 GCA_001517045.1 Pseudotsuga menziesii
TAATTTTTTGGAGCTGTTGAGGTATGTCTGATACATCAGAGATGAAAAAGTGAAGGTCCAGCGTTTCCTGAGTGGATTACCTCAGTCTTACAAAGATAGAATTGAGTTTTATGAACCTAGAACTCTTGAAGAAGCAATAAGAAAGGCTAAGTATTGCTATAAGCAAAGCAAAGGTAAGCCATATTTCCATAAGGCATGGAAAGATAAGAAGAATGAGAAGTTTGACCAAAGGAAGAAAGGTTTCAAACCTTCTAATTTCTGGAATCAACAGAAGCAGCCATCTCAAGCTGTGAGTAAGCCAGTTAGAATGGCCGGAGAAAAGCCTAAAGATCCACAACAGAATAGAGGACCACTTCAATGTTGGAAATGTGGAGGACCCCACATGCGTAGAAATTGTCCACTCGAGAATGAGAGTGCAAGGCCAACTTATAACATTCAAGAAGCAGAAACAATGGGTCAAGTAGCAAGGGTAGTTCCTAGGATTTATGCAGCACTGGAGGATTGTCAAGCGGATCACCAGTCAACTGTGGTTGAAGTAGCAGGTAAGATTGTCGAGCAATCTGTTTTGATTTTGATTGACCCTGGTTCTACGCACAGTTACATTACTCCTAGAGTAGTGGAGATTTGTGCTTTTAAGAAAGTAAAGCATAGGAAGTCTTGGTTAGTTCAGCTAGCCACTGGAACTAAGAGAAAGGTCAGTGAAATGATAGAGAAATGTCCATTGGTCATGAATGGGTTGGTCACTTGTATAGACCTGAATGTGCTACTGCTTGGTTCCTATGATGTTCTCATTGGGATGGATTGGTTAGAAGCTTACAGGGTGAAGCTTGATTGCTACAATAAGACTTTCGAATGCATGGATGAAGAAGGGAACCTAGTAGTTGTGAAAGGCATTCCAAAGGTGATTTTAGTAAGGAAAGTTTCAGCAATGCAGTTAAAGAAGTTCTGTAGGAAGGGTTGCCAGTTGTATGTAGCTCAAGTTTTGGAGGAAACAAGAGATGAAACTCCTAGGTTGGAGGACTATAAGGTGTTACAGGAATTCGGGGATGTGTTTCCTAATGAGATTCCAGGGCTTCCTCCAAAGCGGGACATTGATTTCACAATTGAACTTGTGCCAGGAGTGGCACCAATGTCCAAGGCACCCTACAGGATGAGCACACCGGAGATGTTAGAGTTGAAGATGCAACTACAATAGTTGTTGGAAAATAAGTATATCCGACCGAGTGTGTCTCCTTGGGGAGCACCGGTTCTATTTGTAAAGAAGAAAGATGGTACACTCAGGTTGTGTATTGATTACAGACAGTTGAACAAGGTTACTGTGAAGAATAAATATCCTTTGCCTAGGATTGATGACCTCTTTGATCAAATGAGAGGAGCAAGGGTATTTTCCAAGATTGACTTGAGGTCTGGTTACCATCAGGTAAGAATCAAGGATGAAGACATTCATAAGACAGCCTTCAGGACAAGGTATGGGCATTAAGAGTTTGTAGTGGTACCATTTGGTCTCACAAATGCACCAGCTACATTTATGTGCCTTATGAATAGTGTCTTCAGCAGGTATTTGGACAAGTTTGTTCTTGTTTTCCTTGATGACATTCTTGTTTATTCTAAGAATGAGGAAGAGAATTTGAGATTGACATTGCAATTGCTCAGGGAGCACTAGTTGTATGTGAAACTAAGCAAATGTGACTTCTATAGAGATAGAATTCAGTATTTGGGTCACATCATCTTAGAAGAGGGTATATCTGTGGACCCTAAAAAGATTGAAACCATTATGAATTGGCCTACTCCAAGAAATGTGACAGATGTAAGATCTTTTATGGGACTTGCAGGATACTACAGGAGATTCATTGAGGGATTCTCCAAAGTTGCACATTCCATCACTTCTTTGCAGAAGAAGGGGATGAAGTTCGAATGGACATTGAGGTGTAAAGAAAGCTTCCGGCAGTTGAAGAATCTTCTCACTAGTGCACCATTATTGAAGGTTGCAGATCCAGAGAAAGATTTTGTGGTGTGTACCGATGCATGCGGACAAGGGCTTGGAGGAGTCCTTATGCAAGACAACCACGTGATATGTTATGAGTTAAGAAAACTGAAGGAACATGAGAAGAACTACGCCACTCATGATCTAGAGCTTGCAACCATAGTACATGCTCTCAAGGTGTGGAGACATTACTTGATGGGCAGGAGATTTGAGCTCAGGATAGACCATTGTAGTTTGAAGTATCTATTTGATCAGCCTACTTTGAATGCTAGGCAAGCAAGATGGCTGGAGTTTTTATGTGAATTTGATTTTGAAATCAAGCACATAAAGGGAAAAGAGAATAAGGTAGCTGATGCACTCAGCAGGAAGATGCAAGAAATGCATGTGGCATCTCTTAGTATTTGCCAATCGGATTTGAGGCAACAGATTGTTAGTCATGTTGCTGGAGATGAATTGTATGAGCAGGTAAAAGACAAGTTGCAGCAGCAAAGTCTTGAGAAGAGGTATGAGGTATATAAATTGAAAGAAGATGGGCTTCTCACTTATAAAGGTAGATTTTATATTCCAGCTGTAGCAGATTTGAGGAGAGTTGTTATGGATGAAATCCATCAAGCTCCGTATTCTGGTCACCCAGGATATCAGAAGACAATCGCTACAGCTAGAAAGAAGTACTTTTGGCCAAGAATGAAAAAGGACATGGCTGAATACATTTCAAGGTGTATGAAATGTCAACAGGTAAAGGTTGAGCATCAACATCCAGCAGGTTTGTTGCAGCCTTTGCCAGTGCCGGAATGGAAATTATTTCCATGGATTTTATTACAGGATTGCCGATGACTTGGAGACAACATGATTCCATCATGGTTGTGGTAGACAAGTTGACTAAGGCAGCACATTTTATACCGGTTAAGTCTACGTATGAGACTAGTGACATTGAAAAGATCTTCATGAAGGAGATATTCAAATTGCATGGATTGCCTAAGGCAATAGTCTCTGACAGGGATGTCAAGTTCACTTCCAACTTTTGGAAGGGGTTGTTTACAGATTTGGGTACAAAGCTAAACTTTAGCACTACATACCATCCTCAGACAGATGGGCAGACAGAGAGAGTTAATCAGGTACTTGAAGACATGCTTCGCATGTACGTAATGGACAAACCAACCAAGTGGGAAGATTACTTGCACTTGGTAGAGTTTGCTTATAACAATGGACATCAGGCATCCTTAGGGATGAGTCCATATGAAGCTTTGTAAGGAAGAAGGCGTAGGACACCAGTGACTTGGGATAATCCAGTGAACCGGATTGTGCTTGGACCAGAATTGCTCAAGGAAATGGAGCAAGAGGTTGTGAAGATCAGGCAGAAGCTGAAAGCAGCACAGGACAGACAGAAAAGCTATGCCAATAAGCATAGGGTGAACAGGGAGTTCAATGTTGGGGATCATGTTTACCTCAGAGTGAGGGCAAGGAAGAGTTCCTTGAAACTTGGAATTTGTGCCAAGTTGTCACCGAGATACTATGGGTCGTTTGAAGTGCTTGAAAGAATAGGGCCAGTTGCATATAGACTTGCATTTCCTGCTAGCACTAGAGCTCATAATGTTTTTCATGTTTCTTTGCTTAAGAAATATGTACATGATCCTAACCATGTGATAAATTGGGATGTGATTCAGGTGGAACCCGAGGGAGAGTTCCGAATCGAGCCAATGCGCATCCTCGACAGGAAGGTCACAATGCTCCGGAACCGAGCCATAGGGCAGGTAAAGGTGTAATGGGAGCACTTCGGACCTGAAGAGGCTACACGGGAGCTGGAGGATGCCATGCAATTGGCACATCCATTTTTGTTCAATTCTGCGGAACACTGAGGCGATACCAGTGTAGCATTTTGTTCAATTTTGTAAAGCACTGAGGACAGTGCTATTGAAGGGGGAGGGGAATGTAACACCCCGGTTTTGACCCCGTTGCATTAGATGTATATGATGATGTATATATTGTAAATGATCATGGTGTGGAGCTAAAGGCCAAGGCCCCACCATTGATCGGTTATGTTATGTTTTGGATTTGAATTGTCACCGATGGTATGTCAGGGCATGCGGCATATATTATGACGGTCATCATGTAAATATGCATTTATAATTAAAAATGAACCCGACCAGCTACAATCACGGCAACTAAAATGAGAAAAGGGCATGATTTTCACAAGGATAGGAGTGGGGGAATTTGTCAAACCTTGGCCATTGAGAGAAAAAACCCATGTGTCTTCTTCCCTTGTCTTATTCCAACCACTTTCATTAAAGAATTGTTGCTGGTGGTTGAGGTAGTTAATTGTTTTGGGAGTGGGGTGGCAGGACTGTCAGTCCTCACCCACATGCACACTCCACCATGGTTGACTTCACTATGGTTGGGGAAAAACGACTACCATCACTCACGTAGGCGATTTTAGCACTCTCCCCATGACTGTGCTGAAAACACTCACGCACTTCTGATTTTTGCACCTTCTCTGTTGACTGTTCATCCTCACGCCGAAGTGGGATTCTTGCTCATTCTCGCGAGCAGGAATTTCCTGGGTTTTACCCACATGGTTTTCTTCTGGGGATTTGTGGATGGTGTGGGAGGATCCTTTCCTCATGGGTTGATTTGTGGGCTCTACGTTGTTGCTCCTCACGCACAGGTCAGAAGACTGTAAATTCATTCCCGGCGTGGTCTGTGTAATTTCTTCCGGTGACTTCGTTGCCCAAAACGGGCTGCTGTTCCCCACATTGCTGGTAATGTATGCTGATACGTCCCTCTTTTGGGACTGTTACTTTCCCATGTCGTGAGTTGTGTATGTGGTACACTTGGGGGACTGTTATAATTCGTTGGGAATCATTTTGGCCATGATAGGGCCAAGAACGATTCAGGATTTGGCTTTCCCTGTTTAAGCTGTGACAACTAAATTAATTTCCTAAGTGCAATGGTTGGTCTTCGGACTGTAATGGGAGCAGGGATGGAGGCTTGGTTTGCTTGATAAACCTGGTGGCTAGAAACCACACAGATAGAACTAGAGGGCTGGCCTTCTTCTCCATCACCCCTGAATAGCACTGGAAGGGAATGCAGGGCCTGAGGGACTGTGTAGCAGAGAAGGGACTGATTCCTTGTGTTGGGTGTGTTTGGGTGTCTTAGAGGTCAGGCTAGTTCTGGTGTAGGTGTTCTTGGCTCCGTAATGAGCCCACCAGCTTAGTATTGAGCCTTTCCCACTCCTTGATGGCCTGATAAACCCAACTGTGTTGGCTTGGCTGTGTTTTGTCTATCCCTGGCTATGTGTAAGCCTGCTAGTTCCCTTATTCCTTGGAGAATCATGCCCATCTCGGGGTGGCAGCGCTGCTGAGAGATTAAGGAGAAGGTTGGCCTATGGTTGGGTGGAACGTTGCAGCGACGTAGCTGGTTGCGGATCAAGTTCATCATAAGATAAGTAATCTTGTCCATTTTACTTCTGCAACTATATTTCTGTTAATGATATGACGAAAATGTTAAATGAATGCTTGCTTAAATGTATGATGTTTCTACTGTGTCTGATAGATGTTTGCATATGTGCATGATAAATGTTCATGTGTGTATGTTTAAGCATTCTGTTTTAGAAATTTTGTGAATGAACATGCTCATGGGGCTCTTAGCCCGAGTGGTTTAAGTCATGGAGATCGTTTCCTCGTCGCCGGTCGGAGGCATGGGGACGTGACAATTTACTTGTTCGATCATACCTGTAAACCTGTAAGAACCAGTAATTTTTATGTGTTAGCATAAATGCTAAGTAAGCCCAGGATTCAAAGTTAGATTCCACCTACTTGCCATAAAGAAGAATCATCAGTAAACTGAAATAAAACAATACGCAAGTAAACCTTAATTATGCTATGAAAAGGAAACTGCTTTAGTTAACGTAATTTGAAAATATGTAATACTAATCGTTGAACTGTTCCTTTTTCCGCTAACCTTTAGCTGTTAGTAAACCACAGTATCAACATTTTATGTTATCTCAAAATTTTAAATTTTTGTGAAAATTTGGGGTTTTGACATGTGGCATCAGAGCACAAGATTCAAACACTAGGCCTTGATGAAGCCCAACTAGCTTTTATGAAACAATGATTTGAATTATTATGCTGATGTATTTTCTTTTAAATGTTATTCAACAGAGAAATTGTTTCTGAAGTTTAACAAACAGGTATGGAAAGGCTGGAGGAATATGCAGAGGAGGAATCTCCATTTACTGAACCAGAAAACTTACCAAGAGACTCTATACCAGAAGATTTAACCACCAATTCCTCAGAACTGTTACAAACAGTAAAAGACCTAAAATCTGAAATGGAATCTGTAAAACGAGAGAATGAAAGGATTCTAAGGGCTCATGAGGAGCTGAATCAGATCCTAACAGAAAGGTTTCAAACTGAGGGTAGGGGTAGAAGAACTGAATCAGAAGATACAAGTCATCAACATAAATTTAAAAAGATGAAACATTCTAAAAATGAAAGCAGTTCATCTTTAGAGGTGTTTGGTGAACAACGTAAATTGCATTCTACTAGTGATAGTAGTGATGACAATCATTATACTAAAAAGAGGAAATACAAACCTTGCGAGGAAATTTCTGGGTAATTCAAAAAGATAAAACCACCAACATTTAATGGAGAGACTGAGAAGGGGGAGGAAGCAAAATCCTGGTTATCTGGGATGAAGAAGTACTTCCAGATATATAACTATTCTAACCAATTAAAGGCTAGAATGGCTATCTACAATCTCTCAGGAAAGGCTGACATTTGGTGGCAGGACTTGAAGAGAGTTAAGGGAATAAAAGAGAAGAATGTAAATTGGAGTACCTTCAAGAGGTACTTTAAAAAGAAATTTCTATCTGAGCAATACTATGAAGAGAGAGCAAAATAATTTTATGAGCTTAAATTAGGATCAATGACAATGAAAGATCTAAATAGCAAGTTTTTAAATCTGCTTAGGTATGTGCCATACCTTGTAGACGAGAAACCAAAGGTACATCAATTCCTCAGCTGTCTACCTTACCATATTAAGTACAGGATTGAGTATGACAATCCAAAGACTTTGGAAGAATCCATGAGGAAAGCCAACTTCTGTTATGAACAGAATCGAAAGAAGGAAAGCATGGCCAACTGGAAGGCCAAGAAGAAAAATAACCAGTATGATCAAAAGAAGAAAGATTTTGTGCCCAACAAAAATTCTAAGAACAATAAGACCAGAAATTTTCCTAACAATAATTTCCAAGGGAATAAGAATAATTCACCAAGCAATCAGAATAATTCCAAGGGTAAAGAATTTGCTATTAATCATGGTAATTACACCAAGAACTTTGAATGCAAAGAACCTATAAAGTGATAGGAGTGTAATGGCCCACACTATGCTTCAGTTTGTCATAATCGAAAAAAGATTGTCAGTAATATTCATACCATACATGAGGAGATGACCGTTGAAGAATTAGCGAGGACTATGCCCAGAATCAATGCAGCCTTGGAGAATCGACAAGCAGAATATCAAACTTCCATGGTGGAAGTAGAAGGTATGATAAATCAAACCCCTATAACTATTTTAATTGATCCTGGAGCTAGTCTCAGTTATATTGCACCTAAAATAATAGAAAAATGTAAGTTACCTGTTGAAAAATTTGAAAATTCTTGGTTGGTTCAGTTAGCCACTGGTGCTAAAAGGAAGGTAACTTGTTTTGTAAAAGAATGTGCAGTAGTTATGGATCATTTTGAAACTGTTGTGAAGCTTAATGTATTACCTCTTGGTTCTTATGATTTACTCATCGGTATGGATTGGTTAGAACAACATAGGGTGATTTTAAATTGTTATGATAAAACCTTTACATGTATAAACAATGATGGAAAACTAGTAAGTGTAAAAGAAATCCCTAGAAAAACCACCAGAAGGTAGATTTCTGCTCTGTAGCTTAAGAGAGCTGTTAGGAAGGGTTGTAAAGCTTATGCAGTAACAATAACTGATGAGCAGAATCTAAATAAGATAGATAAACTAAAATTGGAGGACATACCAGTTTTAAGAGAGTATGTTGATGTATTTCCTGAAGAAATTCTGGGACTACGTCTGAAAAGGGAATTAGATTTTACCATTGAGCTGGTACCTGGTGCAGTACCTAGCTCAAAGGCCCCTTATCGAATGAACATACTTGAACTTAATGAATTAAAATCTCAATTAAAAGAACTTATTGATAAAAAATATATTTGACCTAGTGTATCTCCCTGGGGGGAACCTGTCATCTTCATTAAGAAAAAGGACAGAACTATGCAACTTTGCATAGATTACCATTAGTTGAATAAGATAACCATTAAAAATCGATACCCGTTGCCCCGCATAGATGATTTGTTTGAAAAAAATTCGTGGAGCCATGGTGTTTTTGAAAATAGATTTAAGGTCTGGATATCATCAAGTTAGGATTAAAGATGAAGACATCTTTAAAATAGCTTTTAGAACTCGATATGGGCATTACGAGTTTGTCGTCATGCCCTTCGGGCTTACTAATGCCCCAACTATTTTTATGTGTTTAATGAACAACATTATGCATAAGTATCTAGATAAGTTTGTAGTCGTGTTCATCGACGATATATTAATCTATTCAAAAATTAAAGAACATAAATAACATTTAAAAATTGTTTTGTAAGAGTTACGAGATCATCAAATCTTTGCAAAGTTTAGTAAATGTGATTTATTCAAGGATAAGATTCAGTACTTAGGTCATGTGGTGACCAAGGAAGGGATTTCAGTAGATCCCGAAAAGATAAAGGCGATCAAAGATTGGCCGGTTCCTAAGGATGTAACTAATATTCGATCTTTCAAGGGAATTACCGGTTACTACCGGAGGTTCATTGAAGGTTTTTCGAGGATCATGAATCCAATAAATTCTTTGCAGAAGAAAGGAAAGAAGTTTGATTGAACCAGAAATGCAAGGAAAGCTTTAAAAAGTTAAAAACTTTATTAACCAATGCACCTATTTTTAGAATAGCTGATCCAAATAAAGAATTTATAGTGTGCACTAACGCCTGCAATGATGGTTTAGGCGATGTTCTGACTCAAGAGGGGCATGTTATTGCCTATGAGTCTAGAAAATTAAAAATTCATGAAAAGAATTATGCAACTTATGATATGGAATTAGCAGCTATTATACATGCTCTAAAGATGTGGCGACATCATCTAATTGGCAGAAAAATTATTATAATGACTGATAATAAAGGATTAAAGTATCTGTTAGATCAGCCTAATTTAAATGTCAAACAATCTAGGTGGCTAGCTTTTCTAAGTGAGTATGATTTCAAAATTCAGCACATTAAAGGTAAAGAAAATAAAGTTGTTGATGCATTAAGTAGGAATGCAAGGCTGAATTTTGCAGCAGTTATCAGCACCTATACAACAGATTTGGATGAACAGCTTAAAGCAGGAATAGAACAAGATGAAATCTACCAAAATTTACAAGCTAAAACGAAAGAAAATTCAACAAAAAGCTTAAGTAAATGGTATAGTTTGAATGCAACAGAATTTTTACTGTATAAAGACAGAGTGTATGTACCTAACGTACCTAAAGTTAAACTGTTAATTTTGGATGAAATCCATAAAACTCCATACTCATGTCATCTAGGCTATCAAAAGATTATAACTATGTTAAGAAAAGAATATTTTTGGCCAAATATGAAGACTGAATTAACAAAATATATCGCTAGGTGTTTTGAATGTCAGCAGGTGAAAACTGAACATCAACACCCAGCATGATTACTTCAGCCATTACCCATTCCTAGCTGGAAATGGGAGATAATTAGTCTCGATTTTGTTACTGGACTAGCTACAAATCAGAATCTAAATGATTATATCATGGTAGTAGTCGATAAGTTAAGTAAAGCAACTCACTTTATACCTGTTAAAACTACATATAAAGCTGCAAACATAGCTGATATCTTTCTAAAACAGATTTTTTGACTGCATGGAATACCGAAAGTCATAATCTCAGATAGAGATCCTAACTTTATGGGTAACTTTTGGAAATCTCTATTTAAAGGATTAAACACTACATTAAATTTTAGTACTTCATTCCATCCTCAAACAGATGGACAAACTGAAAGAGTAAACCAAGTACTGGAATATTTATTAAGAATGTATGTGAATGACAAGCCAGGTAAATGGGAAGATTATTTGTATCTAGTAGAATTTGCTTATAATAATAATTATCAGGCATCAGCCAAATTTAGTCCTTTTGAAATTTTGTATGGAAGGAAATGTAATACTCCTATCACTTGGAGTAATCCGGTGGATAGATTAGTATTAGGTCCTGAACTGTTAAAGGAAATGGAAGAAATTGTAAAACAGGTGCAAGGTAATCTGAAAGTTGCGCAGGATCGACAGAAAAGTCAAGCAGGCCTTAAAAGAACTCCAAAAGAGTTTCAGGTAGGTGAACATGTGTTCATCAAGGTGAGGCCCAAAAATATCTCTATGAGATTGGGGAGTTGTGCAAAACTAGCACCTCGATACTGTGGTCCATTTGAAATACTATCCAGGATTGGACAAGTAGCTTATCAATTAGCATTACCACCAAATTTAGGAGTACATAATGTTTTTCACATTTCTGTATTAAAGAAATATGTTCATGATGCTACTCATGTTGTTAACTGGAATGATGTACAGGTGGAACCAGAAGGAGATTTTCTGGTGGAAATGAACTATATCCTTGGGAGGAGGGAGATCACACTTCCGAACCGCACCATTGCATAGGTGAAGGTACAATGGAAGCACCTTAGTCCAGAGGAAGACACCCGAGAATTGGAAAGTAATATGCGAGATGCATATCCAATTCTGTTCCAGGGGAATTCTGAGGATGAAGAATAAATAACATCGAGGACGATGTTATGTTCTAAGGGGATGTGTATGTCACATGCCCCAATTTTGTAAAAACAATATTATCTTATTTTATTTTATTTAAGGACAATATGTTAAATTTTATGCTAAGTTCTAATTGATGACTCAGCAGAGTCAAGGATATTTAAAGTAATTCTGAATATTTTAATTATAAATAAATAAAGGTGGAGACAACAGCTTAGGAGAGCTGTTAAAAGAGTGTTTACTGGTCAAATTGGTGGAGGAAACTGGGTGGAGATCAAATAGACATGTGGCGGCATCCTCAAAACATTTACAACTGTTGCAGGTGGCAACCTCCCTACATTTGGGGTCATGATTCCCCAAGAAAGTGGAATCAGAGCAGGTGGCTCAATTAATGACAACTAACCCAAAAGACCTAGGCAATATTTATAAAAATGCCCATTGAAGAGAGCTGAGGCTACTCATTCTGGGGAAGTGATCATTCAGGTGAATGTACTTCAGATAAATTCAATGGAAGGGAATTGTGGAAAGAGTTTGAGGGGATAACTGCTAAGTGATCTAGTGCAGCTTTTCAGCTGAAGGATCTTAGTGCTGAGTGCAGAGTGTGTTACTGAGTCATTGGACTAGTCTATTGTTTGCATGCTCCACCTAGTTCTCAGCCAAGAAGACCAGGAACAGGTTCAGGGGTCCTGAGGAAGCGTTGTTTGAGCGCTCTCCAAGAGTTGGTAGGGAGGAACGACCTCCTAACGTTGTTGTTGTCTATCCTAATCAGGTTCTACATTATTTTGTTTTACCATGTTAGATAGTTAAATATGAATCTGACAGTTAAATGAATGTTAAATATTTAGTTGTAAAATGTTAGAGTTAGAAATCTTTTAGATTACTGAAGAAATGAATCTAAAATAGTAATGTGTTAAGATGGAGAATAATTCTAATCTGTGTTTTTCCATGCCTAGAAGGACCAGGCCGTACTCCAGCACAGACAAAGTATTTAAAGTAGATGAAGAAAATGATAAGAGACTGAATTGATTAGATGTGGTTCTGCATTTCATAATAGGAGAGTAATTTATTTCAGTATGTAGGTTATTATCAAAAGAACAATAATCTGGTTATCTCTATTATTGTTTTTACAAGCTTATTTATGTAAACATACTGGAAAAGAAATAGCAATAACCTAATACAGGTAGAAGGATTATTATATTAAGAAAATACCCTAGTAGACAAGATGTTGTGTTTACATACAGTAGATTATTCTTTATTTTTATCCAAGTTAAAATATGCTGGAGGATAAACTGTGTTACATTTTAGATACATTCCTTTATAGATAATTAGTATCTATTTACAAAACAGTAGAAATCACAGTCAAGCTACTTTGTTATATTCAGCTAAATAGAGAAATAAACTACAAACACTTAGTTTTATTTACTAATAATATCAACTAAGCTAAGACTAACAAATACCATAAACCAAGTAGAGATACATTAAAGTATTCAAAATATAAAGAACAAACTAAACTAAGTTATAGAATCTATGTTTTTACTTTTCAAAGGAACTCTGAGTAAATTCAACCTGTCAGCTTAAGTAAATAAAACAAAAGAATATGATATAAATAAATATCTATCTAAGTACATAACTATTTTATATTTATCAAATCGGTTATACCTGTAAAGGTATTCTACAGGGTCGAAACCCTAAATTAAAATTATTATTGTTTCAAGTAAAAAACAATTAAGCTATAATCCATTTGTTTGGATCATTATATCAATAAATAAATTTAAACTATTGTAGACTGGTTACAGTCCTTATAACAAATATATAAATAGATATAAATTTAATAAATCCCAATATACATTGGTAATATTATTAACTTAAAACAAGATTTTATAAGTAATAGAACCTATTTAAATAAATTAAAAGAATTTATGTAAACAAGGGTTTCAATCAGGACAATCCTCACTCGTATTTCTGAGCCAACAAATAAATATTACGAATTACTCTATGACGGAGTTATAGTTATAGTCTTAAATAAATAACCATATCATATACACAAAATATAATAAACAATAAATTTCTGATTCACAGTCGAATAGGTTAAAAACCATACTTACATAGAGTCACAAACAGTATTACTGCAAAACCGAGTCTAAGCTCGAAGATAAACTGTCTTAAAAACTATTGCATTACATTGACAGGCCGTAAGGCTAGAAATTAAAACTATTTACAACACCCAGCTCACGATCGGAACTACCCATTGACTCAATGAGGGTTTGAGACATAATAAAACCAACAATAACTTTGAAAAAGAAACTGCATAGCTAATGGTGAAGCTGGATAAGCTTCCAAGCTCAAGGTTACACCATTGACAACCCTGTTACAAGTAGGGAAAGAACCCAAACGTTGAACACAGGGCTTATCGAATTGGAGCCACAACATTCGAAGACAGTCAACATTGTTCTCTTCACGATTTGCTGAGTGGAGTCTCAAGTTCCTGTAAGGAGTATACAATACAAAGTGTTATTTACAAAACTCTTAAAACATTGTAAACCCTACTGTAAAAAAACAACTATGCTGTAAATTCTTCTATGTTGAAAATAACACTAAATAATTACCTTAATAAGAATGTCGAACAGTCTAGCAGAGAGACTGTCACTATCTGCAATCCACTCATACTAATCTCCAAACCCTGTGATGATGGAGAAGCACAACCAATAGCAAGCAAATCTTAGCTTATCACCGTAGTGACAGACCACGAGGAAGCACGATGGAGCTACAGACAGGCCACAAGCAAGTGCAAAGCAAAACCATTGAAATCTAGCAGAATAAAGAACCCACAGTTATGGAGTTTGGCAACAAGACCCAACACTGAAGACTATAGCAACATTAACCCAAGACTCGGAGCAAATTGGAATAGGAAGGAACTCATGGCCGCCATGAAAATTTTGCAAAGCAGCCCGAAGGCCAGCGTGAATTGCAGAGGAAGAATAGCAAAGGGTTAGGGTTGCGTTGGTTTTATATCTCCAATACACAGACAAGAGGTGACCACGTGCCCTCAATAATTCAAACCATGCATGGGTCGAGTTCTATAGTTCACCTGCGATCAATAATTCCAATTATTTAAACAATGATTTAATATCAACTTTGCATAAGCTATGATGCTTGCATATATAAACATCCCATCGATAATCATATGTCAAATTATCGTAATGTTGGTAGCACGATATGGGAGTTTTTGTTAAACCATAATTTATCAACGTCGACCCTAGTAAAATGTAGTAACCATTTGATGTATGGAAAAATCCAAAGTTAAATTGTTTAGAACCTTCGAACTAACTATAGATTTTTATAACCCTTCGAATATTGCATGTTTATAACCCTTTTGAAATCAACAATACGAATGGTAATAAATTATAAAGTTGGATAGCTTAGTAAAATAATACATTCATGAATTCTTTTACAAAGTTCAATTGGATTTAGACTTTAATAAACACTAGTTGCATCTCAACATGTAAATTGCTAGTAATTTACCATGAATATTTATTTGGTAAGATAATTTTGTGAGTATACAAGATAACTTGTACTTAGCATAGGATAGAATGTTGATCATTATAGAAATATCTCCCTTAAAAGTTGTTATAGACAGTAACTTAATATAAGAAAGGCGTTATAGTAATAATAAAAATTACAATGGAATAATCCTACTCAAGTCCATAATCATTGGAACAACATGGATGGACTTAGATTTAAGAAGTAAAGGCAAACACTATTCCATGTGAACGACGTAGTCTATTTTTACGCTAATCAAGCTTTTAATATCAAGAATTTTTTACAGGCAATAAATTTCCCTACGGAATGTAAATATCAAACAGCTTGGTACTCAAGTAATTAATACGATAAGGTATATGATACAATAGTACATGCAGTACGACATTGACGAGGAAGCTAATAACCTGTTAATGAGCAATTGATTTATTCATATAAGTAATAGGTTGATACTTACTATACTAGTAAGTTAAAAAGGAAATCAAATTTTATATTCTAATGAGAATCTTACTATCAGTATTGATCGAAGCTCTTCCATGTATAAAAACCAATAGTACAATAAGTATAACATTTGCAAGATAAGCATATCAAAGTAGAAGTTACTATGCAACAAAGATTACAAGTCTAGAATCCACAGTAAATATCTTTACTGTCACTAAGTTTGATAAAGAAAGAAACTCATTTAATTGAACTTTGCTTACAAGAAAAACTAGAGAAAACAAACTAATTTACCTCATTGAAGTTGCTTGGAATTTATCAGCTTATCTACTAAGCATATTAATTGCAAATAGAAATACTTCATGATACTTTATGAATTTAAAACGTTTACTTGTTCGATCATACCTGTAAATCTGTAAGAACCAGTAATATTTCTGTGTTAGCATAAATGCTAAGTAAGCCCAAGATTCAAAGTTAGATTCCACCTACTTGCCATAAAGAAGACTCATCAGTAAACTGAAATAAAACAATACGCAAGTAAACCTTATTTATGTTACGAAAAGGAAACTGCTTTAGTTAACGTAATTTGAAAATATATAATACTAATCGTTGAATTGTTCCTTTTTCCGCTAACCTTTAGCTGTTAGTAAACCACAGTATCAACATTTTATGTTATCTCAAAATTTTCAATTTTTGTGAAAATTTGGGGTTTTGACATAGACCGTATTCACCCTCGTCTTTAAACTGAGGAAAAGCCTTACTACAAACATTGAAAATTGAGGAGCCGTTCTTAGTCACGTGGCCTCCATCAAGGCATCTGAGCCTCGAGCCTCTAAAGTATTTGGATTTCAGCACACGAATGCACCAAGAGAGCTTGGGGGTGAGCAAGTTCCAGAGCATCTTGTCTCCCATAGCCAAGTTTTGATTTCTAAGATCTTTGATGTGTAGACCACCCTCTGATCTGGGCAATTTAATTATTTTCCAAATGACCGATGCAAATTTTTTGCCTCCCCCAACACTGCCACCCTGCCAGAGAAAGGATCTAACCTGTCCTTCAATCTGAGTTATTATTTTGGCCGAAGCTAGAAGAAGAGAGCTCTGATAGAGCATGTAGCTGCTCAAGACAGCTTTTATTAAGACAACCTTCCGAGCCAAATCTAACCAAATTGACCCCCATCCTTTGATTTTCCTTTTGATTTTTTCCACAATTGGGTTCGAGGCTATGCTCTTGGTTTTGGATTTGAAAATGGGGATCCCTAGATAATTGAAGGACTCGCAAGAAACAACACCATCCATATTGAGAACCCGAGTAATATCTAGCATTTCCCTAGGATTTATATTCCATCCATAGATCTGACTTTTCCTTAAATTGATTTTTCTTCCGGAGGCATGACAGTAACAGTTCAGTTCAATCTTGAAACAACGGGCTATAATTTGATTGGCTCCTCCAAGCAAGATAGTATCATCCATGAATTGCACGTGATTGATATCTTTTGTGCCTCTAACCATCCTAATGCCAGATAGGTCTTGTTCATGCCTAGCATATTCTAGCTGAAAGCTTAGAACTGAAGCTTGGATGGCATAAAGCAAAGGGAAGAGTGGGCAGCCTTGCCTCATACCTCTCAAAGCTTGAAAGAAGGGGGCAGCTCTTCCGTTGACTAGCGGGGCTATCCACGACTTGTTGATATAGGCCTTGACCCATGAGATAAATTCTGAAGCAAAACCAAATTTCTGCATTACCTGAAAGAGAAATGGATGGATGACTCTATCGAAGGTATTTGCAAGGTCAATTTTTACCACCATTCCTTTGTCATCGTTCTTCAGACTAGAATGTATAGCCTCTTGGACTAAGATAATAATTTCCTAGATCTTCTTGCCTTTAACAAATCCGCCCTGGTTCTCCAGGATAAGACTAGGCAGGATATGTTTTAGTCTGTTGGCCATTATCTTAGTTATGATTTTATAACCTATGTTGCACAAGGATATAGGCCGGAACCTGTCAAAATATTTAGCCTCCTTCTCTTTGGGGATGAGAGCCAGAAAGGCAGAGTTTGTGCTGCCTCTAATTTTACTGCACCTCTGAGATTTGCTAACCATTTTGAGTAAGTCATTTTTTATTATGTCCCAGCAAAGTTTTATGAAGTTAGCATTATACCCATCGGGACCCGGAGCTCTGCCATCCTCCATACCATCGACGACCATCTTGATTTCATCCAGCGTGATACTCTAAGTCAGAGCTTCATTGTCACTATTTTTTATTGCGTTGGGAACCAGGTTCAAGAGCTCGTTGTCTTCCATGATTGGCTGGGCGTTGAAAAGTTCACTGAAATTCCTCGTCGCTTCAGTCTTTATGTCTTCGAAATTGCTGATAAGATTGTCCTGAGACTGAATTTCAAGCACACAGTTGAAATTTTTTCTTGCCTCGTCCTGCTTGTGGAAAAAACTAGTGTTCCTATCACCTCCATTCAGCCATTTGCATCTAGACGGTAATCTCCACCATTCGGATTCTTGTCTCCAGGCAGCGTGGAGGTTTGATTGCAGCTTGATCTCATTTTGGATGTCATTTTGGTCCATGATTTTATCCTCCATGCCGGCCTGGTGGTACTCCAACACTAGAGCAACGTGGGTTTTTTTATAAATGGGAGAGGGGATCGACTTAGCCCAAGATTTTAGTGCTTTTTTAAGCCTTCTGAGTTTCTCCTCCCATACGAAGAAAGGAGACCCTGTAACCGGGGGAGACCAAGAATCAACAACAATCCTTAGAAACTTAGGTTGAGTGGCCCACAAAGGATTGAATCTGAATGGAATAGGGCCCAAATTCTTATCATTAACCATCTCAAGGAGAATAGGCTTGTGATCCGATCCTCCAAACGGTAAGATTTTGGAAGACAAATTCAGACCTAGCAGGAGGAAGGTGTCCTAGACCAGGAAATGATCGAGTTTGGCAGCAATATGCCCAGGCCCAATCCTCTTGTTGTTCCAAGTATACTTTTCAGAAGATGGCTCAACATCCATGAGATCCCATTCCAAGATGATCTCATCAACAGTTTCTCTGATGGGGTCTCTGACCAAGGAGCCCCCTCTTTTTTCATCTTGGCTAAGGATGACATTTAGGTCCCCCACAAGAATTACATTACCTTGCAGGTTGCTCTTTTCCTCATGAAGGAGACTCCAGCAGACATTTTTTTCAGCATTGGAATTGGGTGCATAAATATTGAAAATTCTTACTATGGTATTCATGTCTTTTTGCCTCAGCAGGGTGAGGATCCAACAAGAGCTGGACTTGATGTCAACAGCCTCAAATTTCTTATCATCCCACAGAGCTCCAATGCCTTCGGATGCACCCCTTGTACTAATTGCATCTTTACCTCTTTTTTTCCAAAATTTTAGACTTACATGGAGAAATGCGGCTTCCTCCATCTTGGTCTCCTGGATCAGAAAGATGTCTGGTTGATGTAAAGATATTAGATTTGTCATTGCTTCTTCCTTGATTTTGCTACCGAGACCTCTGTAGTTGCAAGAGAGGACCTTCATTACTTACTTTTGGTGAGCGAAGGCATCCCTTTCTAGGCATGCCCCTACTGGCAGGTGTTTCTAGTGTTTTTCAGCAGCTTTTCCAGGGTTAGCTGGGAGCCTTGCAGATTATCCTTGTAGGTAGATTGTTCCCTAACTTCTTTCTTCAGTTTCCTTCCTTTGGTTTTAGATAGTCTTGGCATAGTCAGTTCTATTTCCCCCTCCTCCTCCTCTTCTTCTTCTGATTCAAATTCTTCCTCTAATTTCCCCAAGTTTTCCCCTACTTTTATCACTGCTGTGTCCTCGTCTTAATCCTTCATTTGATGGACTGATAGATTTGCTTCAGGCTCCTTACTATCTCCATTACTGGATTTCTCTTCAACTTCAAGGGGGTCATCCCTTGCTTCAATAGTTTCTTTAATCCTGGAAGTTTCTGGGGATCCTACAAGAGGGATGACCCTTGCTTATTTTTTCCCCTCACCCTTCTTTGGTTCCATTCTGGACTAATTTTTGGTTTTAGATCTATTCAACTTTTGCTATCCTTTCGCCTTGTCTTGTTGGATCTCGGGTTTTTAGGGCAATTGCAGATGAAGTGTCCTTATTCGTGGAAACCTCTGCACTTGAAAGGGAGCTGTTCATAATCAAGCTTTTGGAAATGGGACCAATTCCACACTTAGTTTTATAGCTTCTGGCAGGCCATCTTCGAGATCGACCTCAATGCATATGCAAGCACAAGCATATTGGTCCTTTGGGCTAGCCATGTCAATGTATTTCCCTAGCACAACCCCTATAGCTTGGAGGGATTTAGGGTTCCAGCAGTGCATGGGGAGGTTGGGTAGCCTGACCCAGACTGACACTGCTTTATGGGTGTCAGCCTCATGGTCGAATTTCGGATTCCACCCGTTAAGATAAATACCTTGCGGCCCCATGAAATAGGGCCCATTCTTGAAAATTAAATCTTTCTCTTCCTTGGATTTGAAGTCGAACAGAAAATAACCTCTTTCGACGGAGTATGATGCAACATTTTTGGAGATTAGGGGCCTCCCGTTTCTTTGGACCCAACTATCAGTAGTTTTTGGCAAGGGCCAGAGCCCCGTGAATTGCCAAATCAGGGCTCGATCTGCTAGTGAGAAAGCAACCCAAATAGTTTCTTCCGAAAGAAGGGAAACTTCTAGCACATATTCAATTCTTTTGACAAACTTTGGAGGGTCTCCTTTGCCAGATCTCCTGTTGTGAGAGGCAATTAACCGGTCGAAGGCATCCAAGCATAGATCTAGGGATGGATCACTGCCCACACCAGTCACCATCGGACTTCCCCACCAGAGAAACCTCTCAGCACATGGGACAGCGTGAGGACAACCTCAGAATCAGCCAAAGAGAAGATCCGATAGCCCAGAAGGGCCTGGCAAGTGGAGCCCAAGAGCCAGGCGCAGATCACTGGCAACGAGATAGCAGCCCGTGATCCAAGGAGTGCGTCCAACCTGCAAAAAACCTCTAACCACCAGGATGAGATCTACGTCCAAACTCCAAGATTAGCCACCCGTCTACACAATTCCGAATCTATAGATTTTCTTATCATTACTTCAACCATGTGCTCCATTTTATTCTTCTATCCATAAGGGTATTTGTAAGGTCTGATGCTAGAAGGAAAAATTCCTAGATTTAAGTAAATATCATTGTCCAAATCTCGAATAGGTGGATGACTTATTGACATATCTTCAAATACCTTGGAAGGATTTTTGAGGACCCTTTGGATATCTCGTGAAATAGGATCCTTACATGTTTGAACATCTAGTGAGTATAACTATGTAATTACACCTTGTTTTCCTTTATTTAACAATTTTTTCATACCATTAGAGCTGATCACATTGCTTGGTTTCCTTGTGATACCATTTAACACAAATTCTTTTCCTTCCCAAGAAAATTTCATGAAAATATTTCGAAAATTGAAATCCATTGTTCCTAATGATTGTAACCATTGAAATCCTAATACAACATCAACAAACCCCATTGGGATAGCAACCATGGGACTACTCAATACATATTCCCCCATAGTAAGATTGATAATATGCCATTTCCCTGAAAAATTGATGGTTCCTCCATCGGCAATCATTACTTGAAATTATGGTGTTGGATATACAAAGAATTGAGATTCTTGATATATCCTTCGATCTTGATAGTTTGAGGAGTGTTAATTCTAACCAAAGAATGACAAGATATGGTGGGAGTAATCAATTCTAGTTCATCCCCTTGCATTGGTTCATGTTATTTTGTTCTTCCTCTTCACATTCTATGTAGAATAAATTATTGTATCCACACTTATGTCCCTTACTATACTTGTTGTCACAAATAAAGCATAGACCTTTCTCTCTTATTTCCTCTAGTTGTCGAGGTGTCAACCTATGAGGTTGGTTAGAAAGAGCATCGTTCTCTCTATATGTGTTGGAAGTGGTATTTCTACTAGTCATCACCATATTTTTACTTTCAACCTTCCTTGCCATCATGAAATCCTTCTCTAGGGATGATGGTTCAAGGAGACACACCTCATGTTGAATGTTATCCTTCAAGGTTCCAATAAAAGATCTAACAAATTATCTTCTAAAATACTCTTCACTCCGAGTCTCAGCTGCTGATATTACTTGATGTGCTCTACAACTGGACCTTTTTGCTTGAGATTTACCAACTGGCTAAAGAAGGTGTTTCTATGTATATGCCCACAATGTGCAATCAATCTTCTGTGAATGTAGACCAAGAGATAATAGAGTCCTTTTTATGGTCACAAATCTATTGGTACCATACAAATTGATCAAGTTCTAAATATAAGGATTCAATAGTTACCTTTTGCAAATTTGGCATTTGGTGTAGATCAAATAATTGCTCCATCTGAAAAGTCCATGTGATTGGATACTTACCATCAAAATTTCTCATGTTAATCTTGGGGATAAAGTAGTGAATCATCAACTGTTGAGGACTCAAACCTTTTACTCTCCAATTGTTTTTCAATTTTCTCAAGACGTGACAAGAATAAGTCCCCTTTTTCCACTGCATCCTCTTTTTGAGTAGATACATGAGGAATAAAGTTATGCTTTATATCCTTAATCAATTCCTTCAACTCTTGAAGATATTATTTTCTAGTCATCCCTTTGAGATACTCTTTACTAACCATCCTTTTGAGATCCTCTTTACTAGCCATCCCTTTGAGATCCTCTTTACTAGCCATCATATTTTCCAATTTAACCAAGTCATCCATTTTCACATTTCCTTTAATCATATCTTCCAACTTGGACTCTCTAAGAGATATGACTTCCATTTCATCGTATGTCAGGAATGAATCCTCTAGCGGTTTGTGTGGAGTGTGATTTTTTCCACTTCCTTTGGGTGGAATTTTGAACAATAAATAATCACACCCTAGGGTTTAGAAAAAACACATCCTTCTACTCAAAACTATTTAAATTCAAAATGGCATACCCTTTTCAAACCCTGATTAGAATATTGTTTTATGGTCGACTTGTAATTGAGGTAAAATTTGAATTTAGACTCCTCTAGGTATGAAACTTTGTCTTGTGGTACCCTGATGTGTCATATTTCCAATTCCATGGGTTTGATCTAATTTGGATATGCCAAAAAGTTTTATTGTAGATATCCCAAAGCTTCATATTTTTGGCATATCTTGAAGAGCGAACTTGTACGATATTCCATGTGTCCAATATTTCCTTTATGTAGCTGAAAATTATACCACGGATACCCTTGTCCGTCTTCTTTCAATTGGAACTAGTTTAATGCAATTTGGATCTCCCTAGAACACTTGTTTTAGACTAGGTTTTGGACTAGTCAAAAATATAAAGACCCCTCCCGGGTCCTTAGTTTGGATTAATGGACATGAAATATGTAAGTTTACAATATTTATCTTTTACGTCTTCTCTTTAGCTCCTCCTCCTACATACTTTGTTGTATTTAAATAAATTATCTAAGCAATTATAACACAATTAAAAGATAGGTATAATCAAATTAAACACATACCATATTCATGGAAACATGTTCATACAGTTCTCCTTTTATTCACAATTTGAAACAATAATTTAAAATACTTGTAGATTTAGCAATTTGTCCCTTCAAGCTCATTGTCCTTGCATCCTGCAAGCTCCCCTCTACCAGAAAACTCAACCATCCAAACCAATCTGTCACCCTTCCAACTAGGAAAGTCTCGCTGACTTCCTAGCTCCAAGAACTGTATTATTGGACCCCCGAGCCCAAAACTTGAGTACAGTCCAACGAGTTTGAGTATTTCCTAGCACAATGAAAAAAAATTCCTCCTATGTTGATTTTTTTTCTTCCAAAGAGTACTCCCTCATATCATCCACATATCCTCCCTATATCCTCCTCCTCGCTGACTCTTCCCCTCGAGACCTTCTCCCTTATCCCCACATTCAATGTCTCAACTCCCCTTCGTAAAATATATTAAATGCTTATGGGTACAAGTCAATGGAAGATTTATTACATTTACTACATAAGGATCTATTGTTCGATTCCAACATCAATTCAACACAATTTCCAAGAATAATAAGTACATCATATTAATAATATTTTTCCACCTAAATTTTGAGATAACACTTTACTTCACCAACAAGTAAGACATAATATGGTACTTCCACAAAACTTGAGACGTTGTAAATTTATTCTTTATTAGTATTTAATCATTATTTCAGAGCACACACACACATATATAATTAATACTTAATTAATCATTATTTATTATTGAACTAACTCTCTATTCCATGTAAATTATAATTTATTTATCTAATTCCATATTCAACAATCAACATTAGTTACAATTTAGACTTAATTAATATGCATTAATCAAGTTAATAGTAATCTTATTAACACTAGTCAACATTATTAAAGGACATTTAACATTTGTTAATTTGTTAATTATCGCCTTATTAACAATAACTAACCTTATTAATTACAGAGTTTGTATTAATAAATCAATTAATAATAATAATATTAATATTATTACACCATTATTATTAATAAACGAGGATCTTGAACCAATTAAGATACTTATTTATCATTTAGTGATCAAGCACTTCAATTGACAATTAAGTTAACAACAAATTCTTATTATCATTATTAACACTATCGACCATTATTAATAACTAACCCTAATCACAATTAATTATTAGTTAATTTATAATCTTGACTTAACAATATCATTTCATAACTAGGTAATAGTATTTATAATGTGATCATTCACAACCTTATGCATCTAAGTTATATTTTGATAGTGCATTAGACAATTCATACAACATATGTAGATGGTCTATGTAATCGTAGCTAATGCTTACACAACTCGTGTAGGTATACGATTACTACTCAACCACACATCACACATAATCACACAAGTTACTATCTGTCGACACATTCTTAAACATGAATTGGAAATGTCCATTCTCTAACTCATATCATAATAAGCTATGACACCAACATAATATACTACAACACAACACAAGAATCAATCAAAGGTTTTCGACACAGAATTAATTATGTTTCCCTCTAAAACTTCTACAGCATTCCTATCTTCCTACTTTCTCCTGTCTAATTCACAGCTAACTTCCACATCCTATCATTCCTCTGTTGGAATACCCTAGAGCGTCAAATACATGACCTAAATCCAGTTAGGACTTATAAGTGGAAGTGTCAATTCCATCGACCAAGCTTCCCCAACATGCACCCATTAGTCATCATCAAACACCTTGGGGAGCATGTCGTAGCACAACCCTCCCATGAATCTAGGTTTTGGGGATAAACGGTGGGTAATTCCTCCACCCCCCTAATGGAACAAGGGACTATGTCTACATCAAAATAATGACTGCATTGTGACTGTCGTACTCAAGTTTTTTCATCGAATAACCAATTTGGGCGGTTGAGTTTCCTGAAACCCCACACCATCCCACACATCATAATAATAACAATAATCATAAATAAAATAATAATTTATTCTCATACCATATCTTTTGAGAATCATATCGTCGAGGTACTTCCACTTGGTAGGGCTCAGCTATCCCTTAGCTCTTTTAAACCTGTCAGTTAGTCTCATAATAAAATTTCATGCAATCGTCGACATGTATATACATAGTCTGTTAATACTAACAACAAAAATATAATCATTTGCACCATGCATTTGACATCATAAGCATTTACTTGAACATAACTTAAATCAATATCCACATACCATTACCTATTTAATTTACATGTTAGAGACATAATCAAAAAGAGCATAATTCATAATATTAATTCCACACACACACAAATGTAAATTCTGCAAAATAGTAAATCCATATGTCCACAGTGTCATCAACTAACAAGGTTCCACAATAATAAGCAAATACAACATGCAGTGATAGTCTAGGAAATAAGGTCAAAACGGGGCGTTACAAAACCCCTAGATTTCTCCGCAATTATCTCTGAAATTTTAATGGATCAAGATCTGACTGTCAGACTGGAGATAGTGAGGCATTTTTTAGAAGTGGGTTTTCAACCTATATCTCTGAATCCTTGTAGAAAATAATTTGTAGTGAAAATTCCAAGATGACACGTTTTGCAGATGCTAATCCCGAGGAAAGAGATATTATACCAAATGTTATGCAACAAAGTCCCATAAATAGCATAAATAGAGAAGAAGAGAGTAATATGTGCCTTAATAATGAAGAACAAAGATAAATAGCAATCCTCTTCAAGGGAGGAACCTCCTAACACAATGTACTGAGTACACAAGATAAGACAATATACAATGATGACTAAAATGAAAATATCACCTTCATATATATAGGAGACAAAGGTGTACATTAAAAACTAATAGACCCGCTAATAAACCCAAGACAACATGAATAATATGTAAAACACCACAACATAGGGGGTAATGTGCCACCCTATAGGAGGGGATGTGCCTAGCATTTAGGGCTTGACAAGAGGAGCAAAAAATTCATTTTCTCGACTAAAATTAGAGGGTCATGCATTAACTTAGTTGGAAAGCCACACAAAGGAACTTAGGATGGAGGGGTACCCTCCAATAACTAAGTGGGCGGATTTGAAAACCCTCATTAAGTCCTTGTTCTACCCTATCGGGTATGTGAAGACTAGTGGAACTCTTGGCATTACTTTAGGCAAAGGTAAGGGTAGAGTGTCCAAGAGTACACCACTAAATTCAGGAAGATGGTTATCATGATGGGTATCTCACTCAAGATTCCAAATGTACTCCTCCAGTATATGAGGGGTCGACATAGTCATTTACAGAAGTGATGTTGTTCAAGCCTAGGACAACTAATGGGGCTTGTGTGTAAGCACAATACCTAGAAAATATAGGCCATAAGAAAGGAAAACAAAGTGGTTCCAAATAGAAAGAGAACCAAGACATTTACAAGGAGGGGAAGAATAAGTGGAAGGGAAAAGATAAGAAGTCTACAATGACAACACATTAGTGCAAGGATCTAAAAATCCATTGTAATCGTTGCAACATTTATGGTCAAATTGAAAACAAGTGTTGGAAGCTACATCTAGAGTTAAACACTAGAACCATAATAAGGATACTAAGAATAAGAACCTTCTAGCCAAATATTCAAGAAAATTGGTAGATATATTCTCAGATGTGCATGAGAATATTGTTTGCACTTCAGTGCAGAAGGAGGTGAATTTGATTGGACTTCATCATGATGAAGAGAAGGAGATGACAACACTCTACCATACCAAGATCCAAGTCAAGAATACTAATGTTGACACTCTATTTGACTCCAGTTCACAGACCAATATCATAGTATAAGATCTAGTAAGTAAACTTGGATTGGAAGTACATGATCATTCTAGCCCCTATCCATTGGGATGGTGAATAAGGATACGAAACTTAGGGTCACAAAACATTGAAAGATTACATTTTTAGTAAGTACAAATTATATTGATGAAGTGGAAGTAGATGCAATACCCCTTTATGTTTGCGTTGTAGTGTTTGGAAGTCCCTACATCTATAAGAGATATGTGATCTTCATGAGGAGGGAAAACCAATACCGCTTGATTAAGGATGGGAAATATTTCATCATCAATGTGCAAAAAGGTAAATCAAAGATCTTGTTGGTAAGTGTTAACCACACAAAAAATTTGATGAGTTTGAGTAGAAAGTTTGTGTTTTCTTTAGACATAATCTGTAAGAAGGTGAATTGATAAAAGTGAAGGCATGTTCAGAGGGATGTACCAATGAGTATAAATTCCATTTGGAGAACCTTTTATGGGTATACATAGAATTTTTCCACAACCCTAGAGGGATATATCCTAAGAGGGATGTGTAGCATGAGATACAACTATTACCATATTCTCCATTGTCAAACATTGGAGTGTATAGAAATCTATAATGGAAGCAGAATAAGTGAAGAAGTAGTTGTAGTAGTTATTAGAGCAGGGAGTAATCTGGCCAAGAACCTCACCTTGTGGGCCACCTATTATCATAGTATGCAATAAGGAATGGAATTGTAGGTTGTGTATTGACTACATAGATCTGAATAAGATCACCCTCAAGAATAAATACCCTATGCCCATGATCAATTATTTGCTAGATTAGTTATAGCATTCCAAGTACTTCACCAAGCTAGATCTCAAATTAGGATACCCCCATGTACGAGTGAAAGAAGATGACACCTGGAAGACTTCCTTAAAGACTAGGAAAGGTCTATATGAATGGTTAGTAATGCCTTTTGGTTTGTGTAATGCATTGACTACATTTATGTGTTTGATGAATGATGTATTTCTCCCTTTATTAGATTCATTTGTGAGAGTCCATTTAGATGATATGTTAGTTTATAGTACTACATGGGAAGAGCATATCTCTCATATAAATATGTTAGGATTATTAATCCTTCCTTGTCTAATTTGGTCATATGTCTAAATCAGGAGTCATGTCTAAATTGGGAGTCCATCCAGTCTATTTTTAGTCACTAGCACCATTGGGTCCACTTGGCCTAATTGGGGCACATGTTTCAGTTAATAAAATGTGGGGAACACTAATTGAGGCCTACTGCCACTGATTGCACTTACATGCATCAGTTTAGGAGCCTCCTAGACCAATCCCTACAATTTAGGAGCCACTGGGAGTGCCGAAACCAACCAAGGTCAGTTCAGTTCAGTTGGTGACTAGTCAAGCTAAGTTAGGAGTCAGTTACATTCAATTATAGTCCTCTACATTTAGTTAGCACTAGGTTTGCATGCCTGCACTCAGGAGGGGCGCATTTCTCACCTACCACACTCAGTTAGCCTTAGTCAACATTGAATGTAACATTTGAGTTGTGTTTTAGAACTCCGATGAACTCTGGTTATGGTTTAGACAAGGTCAGTTAACTATTGAGTCCTCTGATAGTGATTTAGACAAGGTCTTAGTTACCTACAGTCAAGTAGAGTCTAATCAATTCGAATTTCCTCATGTGGATTCGAATTGCATGTGACTATTAAAGCCATTGTACTTCATTGTAATTATTATCTAATTACCTTTTTTATTAATGAAAGCGTTCACAGCTGCAAGCCATTTTTGCACTGTTTCATTCTTCAATTGCTGAGTAAATTGTGTGATCTATCTTGTGAGTTGTGTGTTTGTCCACAGATCTATGTGCTCAATTTAATAAAAGCAAGTGTTGGAGACCTTGAAAAAACATCAAATTTTGGAAAACCTTAAGAAATGTGAATTTGCTCAGCATTATTTGGTGTACTTAGTATATGTGATTGGGGGAGGAGACCATCATTCACACTGATCACCATTCATTGCAGTATTTGTAGGCCCATAATAAGATACAACAAACAAGACACTACAAGTGGATGGGATTTTTACAACAATTACATCTAATCATCAAATATAAGAAGGGAAGTACAAACAAGCTGGTAATCATGCTATCAAGGCCACCTACAACGAATATCACAACTTTGTGTACTCTTCTGCATATGGATCCTTTCACCCATGATGCATACAAGGAGTTATACATAGAATATGAGGGCTTCAAGGAGGTATTTAAGCAGTTGTAAGGCTAATTCCATGTAGAAAAAGGTGCAACAAGGATGAATATCATATCCAGTATGGATTACTCTAAAATCTAGACAAGATCTGTGTTGCTACAGTTGATAGATTGCAACTCATGAGAGAGAGGATCACACCTCCAAAGTTGTAGGGAATTTTGGTGTTGGAAATATACTTTCCAGCTGATAAAGGTATGTTTATTGGCCTAGAATGCAAGAAGTTGTAGCCCGATTTATAATAATATACTTACTTTGTTGTATAAGTAATCCTAATAATAGAAATAAAGGTATATACCATCCCTCACCTATTCTCGCAAGACCATGGGAGAGCATATCCATGTATTTTGTGTGTGATCTTCTAACCACTAGGAAGGGGCATTATTGTTTATTTGTGGTTGTTGATAGATTCAATAAGATGTGAATTATTATGCTTTGTAAAAAGACCATCACATGAAAAGAAGCAACAGATGTGTTCTTTGAATAGGCCTGGGTGCACTTTGGGATACCAAGGAGCATCATCTCAGATAGAGATACTAGATTTCTTAGTGCATTTTGGACTACACTTTGGGAGAAGGTGGACACCAACTTTAAGAGATATACAACGATCCATCCATATATAGATGGCCAGATAGAAGTAGTCAACAAGACTTTGGTGCATCTATTGAAGGGTTGCAATTATAAGCATTTGAATACTTTGATGAAAATGTGATATGCATCCATCACTCTAATGACAAAGTAGTCCACACTTCCATTGGAAAGTTCCCTTGTGAAACTTATTATAGGTATTTGTCACCTTCACCTCTATATAGTGTTTATGGATAGAAAGGGGGAGTGAGGGAAGAAACCAATAGTGAAGCATTAAAATATGAAAAATTTATTGATAAGATTAGGCAAGTCCATTTTCAAGTACAAGATACATTGAAGAAGTCACAGTAAAAGTACAAGGCAAGACATGACCAACATAGGGTTGAGAAAACATTCAAGATGGGAGACAGAGTATGGTTGCACTTGACTAAGGAAAGGCTACAAGTTATTAGTAAGAAGATCAAGGTACTTGTTGCGGCTGCAACTGTTTTCCCCAAATTTTTTAAAATTTTGGACCCCCCGTTATGATTTTAATGCTGCGTTGAATCAATTGGATCCGTGAATTTTTGGTCATGCTTTAATTTTGGATGATTTTCGAAGATGAACTCTCGTTCTGTTTTCAGAAATTGCTTGTGTTGGAATTTGCTACGGGTCGCAGATGTTAGAGTCTGGTTTTTGTTAGTCGAAGATGAATCGAATCAAGTGTTTTTGAAAAACGTTGTTTCGGAGGTGAAACAGTTTCAATCGCTGCCATTTTTTTAAAGTTTTTTTATCACTTACATCGGAGGCTGTTGTCTGTTTTGCTTCCGTTGTTACGGCTCCCAAACCAGCTAGCTACCCGAAATAAAAAATGCTCCACCCGCCGATGCGTGTCGCATGTTTGTAGCCTTTTCTCTTCCGTCGTTATGGCTGTGCAAAGCACGTGGCTTCCGATGTCGTTGTCCTTCTGATTTCCGATTGGAAGTTTTCCCGCCACAGCTTAGGTCTTAACTTTTTTTACTCCGATGTGCTTAAGTGTTTTCACAATACCCATCACCTGTTAAGACCCGCTTATGTGACTGTGAATAGGTCTACCCTACCGATGTTAGCGTTCTAAGCCGTCGATGAGTTCTTTGTTTCCTGTCGTTGGTGATTTCTTTCGAACCTGTAGGTAGAAGGGATAATAGTGTCGGCGCTTGTCAAGTTTCCTAACATTAATACAGCGCATGGCGTTTCTTACTGCTTATCCGTTGTGGTTGTTATAATTTAATGTGGTTTGATTCTCTTGAAAATATAGTCCCAATGAATGATTAATTGTCGTTTAATTGCAGGAGTGTCCAAGAGACTGTTCCGACTACTATGGGGCGAAGGTCAGACCGAAACTGATAGGATCTCAAGGAGCGCAAGCCAAGTCAAAGGAAAAAATCAAAAGCAACAAAGGCGTAGACCTGAAAGGTCTGTCAGTTACTCAGCGGATCTTGAGTATGCGCAGAAAGGATAAAAAAGAGGGATATGAAACGTTTGAGGAACCGAAGGGTCACACATTTGGGGGGCAGCTCAAATGGTCAACTGTTTTAGTTTAAATATTGGAAAGTTAGAATGGGGAGGGGATTTTTCCCAGTTAGACAGGTAAAGAGATATTGTAAGAAGAACTACTTTTTTTGCAATAAAGAATTATTGTTTGCCTATCGGAGAAAGTTTGGTGGGACGTTCAAATGTTATGCTATGGATTGGTGAAAGATGAACTATTTCATTTTTTCCAGTTTTGTCCATTAACTGTGAGATCGTTCTAACTCTTAGAGCCTATGTTCTTGTTTGAATGATTTCTGGTTTATTCTGTGAAATTACCACCATGAGTAATGCATGCTGTTCATAAACAATTGGCTATCTGATTGTCTAAATATCTTTGATCGTTTATGTGTTGTGGGAAGGAATATCAGCTATCTGTAATTTCTCTTTATAATGCATGCACAATACACATTACTCATAAATAAGTTACAATTTGGCTCCCCGGGGATAGATAGATAGATCGTTAGTTTTACTTTATTGCTACATATGTGATTTAGATGCTTGTGAGTTCTAAGACGAGAGGTAAGAACTTGCACATCACGTTGTGACTACTCCTTGCATCCTTTATCACCCTACATGGTTAATTAGGCACGTGCATATCATATCTTAAGTCAAAAATACAAAAATATATACGGTGGACTGGGCCACAACCGGTAAACCCTTTAGTTTTTTGTTATTTGACCTACGGTAGCCGGACCGCAAACTGGACGGATTCCCTATACCAAACAGTCACGGGCTAGTTGGGAACGTTGACTGGGGAGAATCCCTTGCTATTGTTGCCTACGAATTTCCAGGCCTCAACATTTTTTGGTGCTAGAAGGAGGGCCGCTAGTGCATGGCTGGCTGAGGAAACCCGTTTTCCTGAGATTATTCCACCAGTAACAGTTCAGAAAGCAGTGGGCTTCATAATCCAATTCTGGAAGAAAGTGGTAGAGAACATTTGTTTTCTATCGACAACGAAGTTGTTAATAATCTGAGAAGACACACCAGGGCATATGTGAAGAAGATTGGAGGATTGCCAATCATCCCTGAATTGCCCAGAAGAGAATATAAAAGGAAAGATCGTCCCATATTGGAAGACTCAGTGTTGGTTGAGGATTGGGAAGAGCTTGTAGAAACAGCCCTACAGGAAATTGTACTGCCTTTGAATCAAGAAGGCCTAGATACTCCTCACAGTTCTCCTACTCACACTCCTATTTGCTCACCTCCTCACTCTCCACCCAGACTCATGGCAGGCGTAAACGCAAATCAACCACCCAACCCACCGAATCCACCACCTGCCTGGAGAGCCAGATCACCTTTAAACCTGACACCTCCATTACATGATTTACCTCAAGCCTTTGAAAAGATGCTGCCCAAATTCGACCCAAGTGAAAAGATACTAGTAGATGACCACTTGCAAAGTTTTTATTTGGCAATAGAAGGGCTAAGGGCTGGGGAGTATGAAGATGTAGTTTGCAGACTATTCCCGCACACCCTTAAAGGAGCTGCAGCATCATGGTATTTTGGTTTTCCTGCGAACTCTATCCATGATTGGGATACCTTCAAAAGGATATTTAGAAGTAAGTATGCGATCCAAAAGACTCATACAGCCCTCATGAAAGGACTATGTGCTTTAAAGAAAAAGATAAAAGAGAAGGTGCACAACTTCACTCAAAGATTTGCAGCATACCTCAAGAATTTTTTTGAAGCTGACACACCTTCAGATAAAGTCCTGATCGAATATTATACTTCGGCTTTAGGACCCGAGCTGGCCATGTTTGCCAAAATGAAGGCCAAGCCCACTTTAGCAGAAACTTATGAAAAGGAAGAAAAGGTAGAGGCTGAAAGAGAAAGTATCGAAGATTATCCCGAACGGTCAGGAGAGAAAGGTGTGGGAAGGAAAGCCTTGTTGTTTGCTAAACCTAAGGAAGAGCAATCACTAGATTTTGAAAGTATGGCAAAAATGATGCAGAAGCTTTCTAACAGAATCATAGACTTGGAAAAAGAAAAGGAAACCCATAAGTTCTACAAGCCCTATTACAAGAAAAGGGAGGATAACAATCAATCCCAACCTCCTCCTCACAATTCAGCATCTATGAATTTAACAGAGGTAGGAATGGACAATTTTTGCACGTTCCACCAACAATCCCACTCTGAAAAGAATTGTCCTCAATGGATAAACTCAATGACGTTGGTTATGAATCAGCTGCTGGATTCTAAATTAACAGAAGATGGAGATGAAGAAAAAAGGGACAGTACCACTTCAACAAAAGAACAAGAAGATGAGACTATGGTTCTGTGGAATTCCGTTTCGTTATTCGATGCTGAGGAAGAAAAGAATTGGGGATACGAGAGCATCATGGAAATGAACGTTACAACAAGGAGCCAAGGGTCGGTTAAAAAAGACAGTCTCATAATCCCAAAAATCAAAAGGCTGCAGAAAAATGTTAAGAAATTTCAAAATAATTCTGTAGCTGATAAAATTCCCTAATTCACCATTACCAACCAAGATCCTAGGCAGAATGATACGTTGGCCAAGCCCAATGAAGAAAAGATGAATGCTAATAAACCGCATCCCATTGAACCGCGGATGGATTATGATATCGTGGAAGATATAAAGAAGGTAAAGGCGAATGTTTCACTATTTGAAATGTGTAAAGTGCCGCAGCAAAAGGAAAGACTATTGAAAGCGCTTGAAGCATCAGATGAGAGGCTGCCCGCTAACAATCGGCCTAAAGAGGAAGAATAAATCAGAGAAACCGACATTGGAGGTAAGTCTAAGAACAAACATCCACCTTTCCTCCTCACTTTTGAAATTTTTAATCACAACGTACATAATTGCCTGGTAGAATCAAGGGCGTCGATTAACGTCATGCCAATATCAGTCTGTAAAAAGATAAATGGGAAGCCTAAGCCATCCACGTGGAGGGTTGTTCAGTTGGACAGGACGAATGTAAAGGTAATTGGTGAGATGGAGGATGTCCTAGTCTGCCTATCGTCAAATGATAAAGTGTGCCAAGTCATTGATATTGTGGTGGCCGATATACCAGATGCTTATGGGCTTGTCCTTAGCAGAGACTGGTCAGCAAAACTAAATGGATATTTTGCCTCGGATTGGTCGCATCTGTGGCTGCCGTATAAAGGAAGCCTGAACCAAATTAAAATTTTGAGGGAACCTCACATGAAATACAACGTTACTCAACTTGAGGAAAAGAATGAACTAGTGGATTCTGTGTTGGGAAATTATTTTATTGAGTTGGAACCAGGAAATTACCAAGCAGAAGAAGCTAGCAACACGTCAGACACCCAGCCTGATCTCCTTCAATTCTCACAGGCTGATGAAATCAACTGTAAAATAGTAGACTTAGCAGTAGGAGTAGATTCGCATGCAGTAGCGAGTGATTTATGGACATTGTTTTTTGATGGCTCTAAGACATTAGAAGGGTCAGGGGTCGGTTGTGTCCCTATCGACCCCAAGAAGAATAAAAATTTTCTTTCATGTAGATTAGAGTTTGAATGTACGAATAACACAACTGAGTATGAAGCGTTGGTGCAAGGATTGAGGAAAGCAATCGAATTAAAGGTAAGTAATCTGAAAGTTTTTGGAGATTCTGAAATAATTGTAAAACATATTCAGAATCAAATACATTGTATTTCTCCCCACTTGAAATCTTATCAAAATGAGGTATGGGATTTGCTCAAATGTTTTAACACATTTAATATTGTTTCAATTCCAAGACTAAAAAATGCAGCAGCTGACTTGCTAGCCACATCAACTGCTAGGCTTGTGCCTACTAATAATCGGTGCTCCATTGAACTACTTTTCAGGCCCTCGGTCCCTAATATGATTACCAACTTACGAGTGTTCGATGAAAATCAGCAGATTATAGAATTCTTAACAAATGATGAGGTATTTAAAGGAGCAATTATAGACGATGAAGAACATCAGGATGAACTGAAGTATGACAATTTCATCCCTAAAGGAGTCAGAACCTTAGAAAGAATGTTCGATCTAAATGAAAAATTTAGAAGACTAGCAAACATGAAGACTCACAGCTCATCTCTACAATTCGAGTTGATAAATTTGGGGACTGAGACAAATCCTAAATATGTGAACCTTGGCAAAAGTTGTTCACCAGCAGAAAGAGATAAGTTCATCAGTATTTTTAATCAATATAAAGATGTCTTTGCATGGACATACGAATATCTGAAGACATACGACACCAGCATCATCTAGCATGTTATCCCGATCAAATCTGGAGTCAAACCTTATCAGCAACCTTTAAGAAAAATGCACCCAAAATTGGAACCGCTGATTCAGAGTGAAGTTAAGAAATTATTGGATGCTAGAATCATTTTTAAGGTCAGACACTCAGAATGGGTCCTGAATCTGGTACCGGTGAGGAAAAAATCTAGAGAAATCAGGTTGTGCATGGATTTCAGGAATTTAAACCTCGCTTCAGATAAAGATAACTATCCTGTTCCACCCATGGAACAACTACTACAAATGGTCTCAGGTTCTGAACTATTTTCTTTATTGGACGGTTTCTCAGGCTACAATCAAGTATTAGTAGCCGAAGAAGACAGATTAAAGACAACATTCAGGACCAGATGGGGAACCTTCGCTTATCGGAGAATGCCCTTTGGGCTTATAAACGCTGGAGCCACGTTCCAGAGGGCTATGGACATAGCTTTCCGCGGTTTGATTGGCCGTAGTGTTGTGATATACCTCGATGATATTACGATATTCTCAAAGAGGAGAGAAGAACACGCGTTCCATCTAAGGCATATTTTTGAATGCTGTCGAAAATATGGCATCTCACTCAATCCCAAGAAGTGTGTGTTCGTTGTCACAGAGGGTAAATTGTTGGGGCACGTAGTTTCAAAGAAGGGAATATCTATAGACCTGAAAAGGATCAAAGCAATTGAACAGATTCCCTTGCCCCATAATAAAAAATGGATGCAATCATTTATGGGAACAATAAACTTCGTGCGAAGATTTGTGCCTGACTTCGCTCAGATTGTCAAGCCTCTGCAGCAAATGGTGAAGCAAAGTGCACAATTCAAATGGACTGAGATTGAGAAGAACGCATTTAGCAAAATTAAAACTGCTATTGCACACGCACCCTCCCTAAAAATCCTATATTTCGACAAAGATTTTATTCTGTATACCTTTGCATCCGATGATTCATTAGCAGCTGTGCTCACCCAAAAGGAAGATGGGGGGGATGAATTCCCAATATCTTTCATGAGCACTGGTCTACAAGGGGCCGAATTAAATTACCCGACTATTGATAAACAAGCTTACGTAGTATTCAAAGCAGTGAAACAATTCAGGCCCTATATATAAAAAAATCGAACCAAGGTGATCGTCCCATACCCAGCTGTGAGGTCACTTTTTGTACAAAAGGAGTTAGGAGAAAGAAGGGGAAATTGGGTAACAGCTCTTCAAGAGTATGACCTCGAATTCAAACCAGCTTCTATAGTTAAAGGGCAGGGGTTGTGCAAACTAATGACTGAACATGGGAACAATGATGAACACGCCTGGGAAGACGAGGCTGAATTACATTTGATGGATGTATGTCCTCTGTTCACAGCCCCCGAATCTTGGTATAGAGACCTCGTGCATTACCTGCAGGCAGGGTTGTTGCCCGAACATTGGAATTCTAAGCAAAGAAGAGTGCTGCGTCTCAAATCGGCCTCCTATCAAATTGTTGAAGGAATATTATTCAGAAAAAACTACGACGAAGTTCTTCTTAGATGCTTAGTGTAGCTAGGGTTTTCACCCTAGCTTGTGCTGATGAGCACCTACTAAGGAATCTGGAATCCTTAGTAGCAGTTCGATTAAACTAAAAATAAACTG
>LPNX011155342.1:432316-449390 GCA_001517045.1 Pseudotsuga menziesii
AGAGAAAGAAGATGCGACGAAAGTAATGACAGATTTGCATGACGGGCCTGCTGGGGACATTTTTCAGGAGATACCATTGCTCACAAAATTCTCAGGTCCGGTTACTATTGGCCCACGCTTTTCAAAGATGCACACGCCCATGTTCGAAAGTGTGACATTTTTCAGAGGTGTGGTGGAAGACAATCTAAAGCAGCCGCACCACTGAAGCCTGTGATGATCACAGAGCCGTTTGAGCAATGGGGGTTGGATATCATTGGGGAGATAAAGCCGAACTCCTCCCTACAACACAAGTACATTCTGACCGCGACCGATTATTTCACCCGTTGGGTTGAAGCCATCCCGCTGCGCAAAATAAATGAGGACGCGGTCATCAGCTTCCTGCAGGACCATATTATGACCAGGTTTGGAGTTCTAGTTTCTTTAGTCTTTGATAATGCTACTTACTTTTCATCGATTAAATTAACCGCTTTCGCTCATGAGAAAGGAATAAAATTGCATTATTCTGCTAATTACTATCCACAAGGAAATGGCCTGGCTGAATCCACTAACAAAAATCTGATTAGAATTTTAAAGAAGACCGTAATAGAAAACCAGAGGAGTTGGCATTCAGCGCTACCAAACGCCCTTTGGGCCGATAGAGTCACCCCCAAGTCTTCGATAGGAGTGTCTTCATATACCCTTGTGTATGGTAAAGAAGCCATTCTTCCCCCCAATATCATGCTACCCTCTTCCATAATAGCTCAAGAATATAGAGGGTCGGATGATGAAGTTTTGCAAATAAGGATATATAATGTCCTGAAAGCAGAAGAGGCTCGGTGTATAGCCAGAGAGCGCTTTAAGCAACAACAAGAGGTAATAAAGAGATGGTTCGACAGACATAAGGCAGGAACAAAAGAATTTGAAGTGGGAGAGTTGGTTCTCAAGTGGGATCACCCCCATGATGAGAAAGGAAAACACACGAAATTCCAGCAATTGTGGGTAGGTCCTTTCCAGATTGCGGTGAAGCTTGGCCCTTCAACTTATAAGTTGCAAGATTTACAAGGGTGGGAAGAGAACTTACCAGTAAATGGCTTAGTTCTCAAGCCCTATTTTTCCTGAATTGGTTTGTGTTCTTCTATTTTTGTATATAAATAATCTGGCTTGGTCGTCTTTTTGAGTCTTTGAGTCATGAAGTTTAGTTTTGTTTTAGTTTAAATTTCTATCGATTTTAATAAAGGAGGCAAACCCATGGTTGCATGGAAAACATCAAAATTTTGGTATGATTAAGGTTCCTGGGTATAAGACTGTATATTGCTGCTCGTCTAAAAGAACTTCTTCCAGTTTATCAGTTTTCCCAAATAGCTATGTACGCATTGAAGTCCTGCTTAACCCCTATGAAATAGACTAGAATCAAAAGGTCTGGAATACTATTTTGAGGCTCCATCCATGTCACATTTAAAATGTGCTAGGGAGTGACAGCAAAGGGCCCATGGAAAGAAGCAAGGTAAATAGTATATTAAATACAAATGATCCCATGCCAAGAAACGAACGCCAAAAGGCAGATAAGAGTCAAAAAATTCCTATGAAAGCATCATATATCAAAATAAATGTTGAATCATATAAGTACTAAATCACCGAAAGTTCCTCTCCGTCCGTGAGCTGAAGCGTGAACACACCCCTCACACAAAAGGACACTTGGGATAGAGGAGCCTGAATTAAAGTTCAGAAAGAAAGGCATGCAGGAGGACTCATATGAAAAGGACATAAGTCCAAAACCACAAAAGTGTTAAAGTGGCATGGGAATGAGGAACAAATGAATATTGCTGTTTACTATATGCTACAATCCTGTGGTGCCCAAACTGGTAGCTACCTGAAGACACAAGTAATAATGAAACCCATCTCTAGGCCTCAAAAGAGTTATCTTGACTTAAAAAATCCTGGTTTCCACTCTCCCAAATCGGACTATCACCAATGATTAAAGGTACATCCTTTTTCCATTTGAGAAATCCAGATAGTTGTAAGAATTCAATAGGTTCGTTTGTTGTTAAACAGTCTGCTACTCAAGAAAGAATCGTCCAGAGTTCTAGGTTCACAAGGTAATCGCCAATTGTTGCAGCTGCAACTGTTTTCCCCAAAAATTTTAAAATTTTGGACCCCCCGTTATGATTTTAATGTTGCGTTGAATCAATTGGATCCGTGAATTTTTGGTCATCCTTTAATTTTGGATGATTTTCGAAGATGAACTCTCGTTCTGTTTTCAGAAATTGCTTGTGTTGGAATTTGTTGCGGGTCGCAGATGTTAGAGTTTGGTTTTTGTTAGTCGAAGATGAATTGGATCAAGTGTTGTTGAAAAACGTTGTTTCGGAGGTGAAATAGTTTCAATCGCTGCCATTTTTTTAAATTTTTTTATCACTTAGATCGGTGGTTGTTGTCTGTTTTGCTTCCACCGTTGCGGCTCCCAAACTAGCTAGCTACCCGAAATAAAAAACGCTCCTCCCGCCTATGCGTGTCGCATGTCTGTAGCCTTTTCTCTTCTGTCATTGCGGCTATGCAAAGCATGTGGCTTTCGATGTCGTTGTCCTTCCGATTTTCGATTGAAAGTTTTCCCACCACAGCTTAGGTCTTAACTTTTTCGACTCCAATGTGCTTAAGTGTTTTCACAGTACCCATTGCCTGTTAAGACCCGCTTATGCAGCTGTGAATAGGTCTACCCTACCGATGTTAGCGTTCTAAGCCGCCGATGAGTTCTTCGTTTCCTGTCGTTGGTGATTTCTTTCGAACCCGTAGGTAGAAGGGATAATAGTGTCGATGCTTGTCAAGTTTCCTAACATTAATATAGCGCATGGTGTTTCTTGCTGCTTAGCCGTTGTGGTTGTTATAATTTAACGTGTTTTGATTCTCTTGAAAATATAGTCCCAATGAATGATTAATTGTCTTTTAATTGCTGGAGTGTCCAAGAGACTGTTCCGACTACTGCGGGGCGAAGTTTGGACCGAAACTAACAGGATCTCAAGGAGCGCAAGCCAAGTCGAAGGAAAAAATCAAAAGCAACAAAGGCGCAGACCTGAAAGGGCTGTCAGTTACTCAGCGGATCTTGAGTATGCGCAGAAAGGATAAAAAAGAGGGATATGAAACGTTTGAGGAACCGAAGGGTCACACATTTGGGGGGCAGCCCAAACGGTCTACTATTTTAGTTTAAATATTGGAAAGTTAGAATGGGGAGGGGATTTTTCCCAATTAGACATGTAAAGAGATATTGTAAGAAGAACTACTTTTTTTGCAATAAAGAATTATTGTTTGCCTATCAGAGAAATTTTGGTGGGACGTTCAAATGCTATGCTATGGATTGGTGAAAGATGAACTATTTCATTTTTTCCAATTTTGTCCATTAACTGTGAGATCGTTCTAACTCGTAGAGCCTATGTTCTTGTTTGAATGATTTCGGGTTTATTCTGTGAAATTACCACCATGAGTAATGCATGTTGTTCATAAACAATTCGCTATCTGATTGTCTAAATATCTTTAATCGTTCATGTGTTGTGGGAAGGAATATCAGCTATCTGTAATTTCTCTTTATAATGCATGCACAATACACATTACTCATAAATAAGTTACAATTTGGCTCCTCGGGGATAGATAGATAGATAGTTAGTCTTACTTTATTGCTGCATATGTGATTTAGATGCTTGTGAGTTCTAAGACGAGAGGTAAGAACCTATGCATCATGTTGTGACTACTCCTTGCATCCTTTATCAGCCTGCATGGTTAATTAGGCACGTGCATATCATATCTTAAGTAAAAAATACAAAAATATATACGGTGGACTGGGCCGCAACCGGTAAACCCTTTAGTTTTTTGTTACTTGACCTACGGTAACCGGACCGCAAACCGGACAAATTCCCTATACCAAACAATCACAGGATAGTTGGGAACGTTGACTGGGGAGAATCCCTTGCTGTTGTTGCCTGCGAATTTCCAGGCCTCAACAGTACTATAGTATGATCCTTTTAAATTGTTGGAGAAAGTAGGAGATAATTCCTACAGACTCGGTCTATCCCCACCTATGCACATTTACTCAGTAGTGAATGTGTAAATTTTGAAATTTCATGAACCTTCCTTGTTGGACTAGGAACCTGAGTAGGTCTTACTTTCTGTAGAGGACTTAGCATCAGAGGCTCAAATAGAGTTAGGAAAATAATTCCAAAACAACTAGGAAAGGTCATTATCAAAATCTAGTAGGCGGGGTTAAAAATACAACTTCCAAGCAAGGCTAAATCGTGCTCCAAGGAGAAGGTAGAGGACAAATTTCCCCACACCATTCGATAAAATATTTTGGGGACCAAAACCCTACCCAAATGGGGAGGTGTAATTTTTCGTTTATTTTGGTGCTTTTTGGATCAAAATATTGGATGAATTGGATTATAGGGCCCATTCTAGGGGTAGGTATCACCTTGCAGATTTGGGTTCTAGAACCTTCCAGGGCATGTTTGAGGGTTTAAATGATTTTAGATCAACTTTAGTCTATCAAACACTAAGACATTAGATGGTTAGTTGATTTTCTTTAATATTTTGTTTCTATGATAGAAAAGAGTGTAAATAATTTTTTTATTATCTTTGATTTACACAAGTTAGCAAGTTATGAATATCATTAGTGTTACAAATATTGTATAATTGATCCCTACTACACTTAATAAGGACATTATAAGAAAAATTTATTATCATTGCTCACTTTCTTAGTAGATGGCTTCCAACTAAGGGTTTGAATGTCTCCTGAAAACAATGAAGTTCCATAGTTTGGAAAAAACTGAGACATATGTCAAGCTACCAAACATACCACTAAAGCATAGAGTTTTGAGTGTTTTCTAGGATCCCCCACGGTTTGAGGGTTATGGCCACAAAAATAAACATAGAAAGATCATACCAGATAACATAAACAAAAATTGACTTAAAGATTCGTCCGCTTGTTCTAAATCTATTCATCATCAAAATTGAAAAATGAGGGAGGAGCAAGTTTCTCATAACATGGGCAATCGTTTTGTGCACCCGATGTCTCTCTAGGATCAGCCTTTGGAGGAATGCGGTGAAAAATTAGTTGATTTTATTGAGGAATGTTTAGGGCACAACATAAATATTTAAAATTTAAATCATGGGAAAGGGAATTGATTTTGGCGTCAACCCTAGAATCTGATTCCAAAATCCCCTGAGCAAGACGACAAATCCAATTCTCTAGATTTCCATGTGGGCATGCAGGCTTAGGCCTTAAGAGTCTTCCTGAAATCACCCCCCCCCTCATAGCCTTATATTGTTTTCCCCAACAAACCTTTGATGCACCGTAATAAAATCGGAGTCTTTGTATGATAGGTCTCCCTGGTGTGTCAAGCTTGAATCTTACACCATTGTCCCCAATTATTTCACCAATTTTCCTAGCTCAAGCCTTCTATAGTGTCCTTGAAGATGATTCTCCATATCATGAATATGACCTCGAATAGAAGCAGGGACCAAAGTATCGAAGCATAATTTTACTTTTCCTTCTATCAAACAACACGAGGCATGTGCAAGAGGTGAGGGCCAACATTGGTCTTTCACTCAGTGTGCTTCGAGCAGACCATGTTGGAGGAAGAATTAGGAATGGTTCAAACAATATGAGAGCAAGGATTGCAAGGGCCTGAAAAGATGCCAAACTAGAATTGAGGAGTAGTGAAAGAGTTAACGGAGGTGATAGGGAATACCAATATGTTGATAACCCGCTCATTTCTTGAGCATAATCATTAGCCATTTCATCGCTTGATATGGGAGTGTATAAAATTTGGAGAGGGGAATGATCACCTTGAAATCCAAAGTAATGAATAGTCAAGTTGAGGGAAATTGGAAAGAGAGTTGTAGTCTCGCTCGAGCGATTTGAACTTTCCAAAATGAGACATGATGCCTACCAAGAGTAGGCCATCGATATTTATTATAGCCTTGACATACCACATGATCGGTTCCTATTATTGACTACTTCCTAGTGGATGTGTCATAATCTAGCCACATGGCTTTGCATGAATTGAGACCCTACGTGGGGAATTATTCAATTCCATATTCACTATAAAGCCAGTGTCTTAATATCACAAATGTTACAAATTATATCTTCCTGGTGTATTTTAGGTCTTGTGCAAGACTAGTTTCTCGATGAAGCTCATGAGAGTTCATTATTATTTTACCAATGGTGATTTTTTTGTTTAAACTTCCATTTATTATAGTGCCACAAAAATGTTACCTTATGAAGTTATCTATGGACAACAACCCCCTTTACTAGCTCAATGTCTCTCAAACACATAGTAGATCACACACTCAAGACTAGAATAACCATTCTTAGTGCACTTATAGGTTTGTCTTGAAATCAAATGAAGCAACAAGCCAATCAAAATCTCTCTAATCCATGTTCTTTTGAACAATGCAATCAATGTTCCTTCATCCCCATCCCTATAAGTAGTCCTCTCTCAATTACAAGGGATCCCATAAGCTAGCACCAAAATTATATGGACTCTATTAGATACTGTAGTGCATTGTACCAATTGCTTATCAATTGGATCTTCCAAACCACTCCAAGATTCACCCAATATTTCATGTGTTGTTTGAAAAAGGCCATGGGGCCAAATTTCCAAGCTTAGGCCAATATTCTAGAATTGGAGGGTTACATTTGGTTATATCTGAAGGCAATACTATCCAAAATATAATTCCAACCATGCTACAATTCGAGAGGTTCTAATCTAGTAAAATGATACACAACTGAATGCTGCCACCTGGGAACTAGTGACAATTTTAGAACAACTTCCACACCTACATACTTGTGGAAAATGTTTCTCTTTAAGGTGGAGGGCATGTTAGGGCCCTACCCTAAACTCCATACCTTGGGTTACTTATGAATTAGTAATTAATGCACGATTCCATCTTCTTTAAATATGGATCATTAGATATATATTGTTAGTTACTGAATGTAAAAGGGCACTCTTTATTAAATCAGGAACACTAAGCTTTGTTACTCATTAGTGATGGGACCACACCTAATATTTTCTTATTGATAACCTTTTTAAGCAAAGATCCAATATAATAAAAGCACTTTCCAAAATATTTCAATTGCTAATCCAAGTGTCAAACTATAAATTATGGTTTTCAAAGATATAAGAATGCAACCTATCTTACAAAGAGCAATTGAATGGTATAGGAGTTGAAGCGAAAGGCACGTCCGTCAAGTTCTGAGCGAGTGATCGAACCTAGGTAGCCTTTCTCGTCGAGGGCTTCCACCGCTGGTCGGTGGCCCTACTCATGGATCCGCCTGATCCAACATCCGTCGAGGATAGGTTTCAGACCATTGTGGCCTCTCTTCCTCCCGTCCAGGCAGCCGCGGCTCCTTCCTCTAAATTCGTCAAATGAGCTGATGTGCTGGAAGTGAAACTCTGGACTATTGCTTCGAAGAGAAAAGCAGTCACCCTCTTTGAGAAATGTCTCATTGGTCTGTTCATCAGCCTCTGGCCATCCCCACGCTCAGTGGAGGTTTGGCTGAACAAAAACTGGAGAACCCTAATCCAGGGGGAAGTCCAGCAGATCTTTTGTGGAAAATGATACTTTGCATTCATCTTTGAAAACAAGGAGGACCGTGATTTGATCTTTAGGAATGGGCCTTACTTCATGGGCCCAAGAGGCATGTACCTGAACAAGTGGGATCTATCTTTCAATCCAGAAAAAGATATCCCAAAAGCAGTTCCTATCTGGGTTAAGCTCCCCCATCTTCCTCTTCATTGTTGGAATGATGAGGACTTTCGAGCAATAGGGAATACCCTAGGGAAATACGTAGACAAGTCTGAACCGAAAGCCCCAATGTTCTCCTGTGCTCGAATCTGCGTTGAAGTTGATCTTGAGAAAGGCCTGCCGGAGTCTATCATGCTCTCCATTGACGGATGGAATCATCTACAAACAGTAGACTATGAGCAAATCCCTTTCAAATGCAAATACTGCCATGAATATGGCCACTTTGCTAGATCATGTCCGAAAAAACCTGAGAAACCCATCTCGGACAGCCCACCAAGCGAGGGATGGAACGTTGCAAGCGGGAAGAGGATAGCCAAGCCCTCAAAGCAGCAGATCCTCATGCCAAAGAGCCCCTTCGAAAATAGGTTTGAGGCCTTGGAAGTTGAGACGCAAGAAGAATAAAATCAAGAAGAAAACCCTAAATTGGTGCAGCAACAGGATAATGAATCCCCGGCTTTAGTCCCGCAGCACCCGAAAAAGAAAGATCAGGAAGAGGGTACTGGGCACCCTAAGGAAAGGAAAGATATAGCGACAAACTTTGAAGGATCTGTTACACGATCAAGGGAAAAAGCAAGCTCGAAAGAAATAACAAATACTTCTATAGAAGAGCAAGAGCCGCTTTCCAGAAAAGGAAGAAAATCTAACAAAGCCATCAGAGAGCAGGAAGCAGCAAGGGAAAAGGCGGCAGGAAAGCGGTCTAATCTAGACTTTTTAGTAAAAACTTCACAAGCAAACAAATATCTACTCAGTGCGGAAGAGGAGAGAAAGGAGAAAGACAAGGCCCACAAACAACTTAGGAAATAATGAAAGTAGTCTCCTGGAATTGTAGAGGTTTGGGAGGCACGCAGAAGGTAGAAGTTATCAAAAGATTTAAATCAATGGAAACTGCCTCAATCCTACTAATCCAGGAGACAAAAAAATCAGTTGAAGACAGCGTTGCAACCATCAAAAGTATCTGGCCAAAAGGGACAAGCCTAGCCACTAATGCAAGTGGAGCCTCTGGAGGACTTCTATGCTGGTGGAACACAGATAAGTTTGAATTGATCTCTGCCATAGAAAACAGAAATTGGCTTCTTATAAAACTTGAAAACAAAGAAAGCAAAGAAAAATTTTGGATTGGGAATGTATATGGCCCAACCATGAACTTGCAGAAGGACAGCTTTTGGACATCTCTAGAGGAGCAATGCGAAGATAAAAATCTTCTACCCTGTTACATTGCAGGGGATTTCAATGCTACTATATCAGCAGACGAGCGTACAGGCAGAACTAAGGTGAGGGATCCATTCGGGGAAAGGCTGGAAGATCTCATCTCATAGTGGGGCCTCACAGATATCAAACCTAAAAATGGAACCTACACATGGAGCAATAAAAGAATGGGACCTGGACATATTGCAGCCAGACTGGACCGCTTTCTAGTCAGTACCCATCTTCTCAATCCTCATCCGGAAGCCAAAATCTTGTGCTCTGTTGTGTCGGATCATAAACCTATATGTCTCTTCTTCCCGATGGTGGAAAAATTAGGACCCCTTCCATTCAGGTTCAACCGGATATGGCTGGAATTGGAAGAATCTAAGGATATTATTTCTAGTGCTTGGCGTTGTTTCATTCTAGGATCCCAACATTCTCCTGGGAACAGAAGTTAAAAAGGGTGAAAGCAGCTCTCAAATCATGGGTAAAAACTCAATTCCAAGAACCCGCAAAGCAAAAGGAAATCATCTTAAAGGATATGGAGTTTCTTTAAGCAGAAATGGAAGTAAGCACGATCACCAAGGAGCACCTCGTCAAGGAAATTGAACTGGAAACAAAACTCCAGAAAATTCTAAGACAAGAAGAGGAGGGATGGAGGCTACGCTCGCGCATCTTGTGGCTCAAAGGGGGAGATCAGAACACGAATTTTTTCCAAAATCAATGCAGGGACAGGAAACAATGGAATACTAGAAGAGAACTCAAAACTGAAGATGGTGCAGTCATTCAAGGGCAAGCGGCTATCGGCACAGAGGTAAGGACTTTCTTTGAACATTTATATAATGATGAGGAGCAAGTCTCTCAACGCCTCATGGAAGAAATGGTCTCTGACATTCCCTTCTTATCAGCCCTGAGGAAAGACTCCGGCTTGAATCCCCCATCTCAGAAGAAGAAGTCAAAAAATCCATTTGGAGTCTCCACCTGGATAAGGCCCCAGGACCGGATGGATTCCCTATTTGTTTCTATAGAACCTTTTGGCCCCTTATTAAGAGGGATTTGATGCGCCTCAACTCTTGGATGGAAAAAGGTAATATGGGGGGAGCCACCAACTCCACCTTCCTGGCCCTGATCCCCAAAGATTCTAATCCCACTTCCATTAAAAAATTCCGACCCATCTCCTTATGTAACGCGTCCTACAAAATCTTCTCAAAAGTGCTGTCTTTGAGACTCAAGCAAATCGTTCCATCCGTTATCTCTCCAAATCAAGGCGGCTTCATATCAGGCAAGCAAATTAGTGATAATATTCTTTTGGTTCAGGAAGCGATCCATTCCAGCTCCAAAAGGGTGGATCCCGGAATGGCCATTAAACTGGATCTGGCCAATGGTTTTGACAGACTGAGACACTCCTTTATCATTATGGTTCTAGAAAGATTTGGGTTTCCCTCTGTTTTCATCAACCAAATTCAAGCCTGCATAATTTCTCCTTGGATAGCACCTCTCATCAATGGCAGACCCTCAGATTTCCTCAAAGCCTCTCGCGGGGTAAGGCAAGGTTGCCCGCTATCCCCTTCTCTTTATATTCTAGTCGCTAACTCCCTTAGTAGAAGACTGCTTAGACTTCAATTTGAAGGATCTCTACCGAGCCTTCCCTTTAGGAATGGAGTCTCTCCCATCAATCATGCTTTGTTCGCGGATGATACTATCTTTCTTGGAATAGCTTCCACTCAAATTGCCAGGAACTTCCTCAGCTCCCTCGAAATTTTTCTCCAATCCTCTGGAAGCTCAGCAAAGTTGTACAAATGCCAAATATATGGATGGAACTTCCCTATAAAAACTCTCCGCAACATATCTCAAATCCTCCAAATCAAATCCAATCCTAATTGGACCCATTTTACCTATCTGGGCATCCCCGTGGTTAAAAAATCCTTGACTTCCTCAATGTGGAACCCGGTCATACAAAAAATTAAAACCAAGACTCAATCCTTGGGATCGAAATGGCTAAATTTAGCAGGGAAGATAGTTCTAATTCAGTCCATCCTCTCCTCCTATCCCATTTATACAAGTTCAATGGTCCTTGCTCCTAAGAATGTCATCAACAGCATTTGTAAGGAAATTAGAAAATTCTTATGGCAGGGAGGGAAAGTTCAGACTAAGAAGTTCCATCTGGTAAAGTGGGACATGATCAAACGTGCCAAAAGCCATGGCGGCCTAGGAATTAGAGATACAGAGCACATGAGCAAAGCTATGGGAGCCAAAATGATATGGAGACTGGTTACGGGAAGAAAGGAATGGTGGAAGGAAGTCATCAGGAAAAAATATATTAGAAGGCCCAGGTCAAAAATGTTGGACAATGCATGGACAGGTAAAGGAACTACTCTCCGGCAGCTTTGCAAAGCATCCCTTAACACAATCATTGAAGACTACTACTAGATTCCAGGGAATGGGAAAAGAATCAATGTCTGGAAAAGCAACATCTTAGGACAACCCCCTCGCTCATTGCTGCCAGGACTGGCTCCTCTATCTGAATGGGCGAGTGAGCAGGAGATTAACACTCTTTTCGATCTCTCTCGGTGGGACACGAAGAGACAATGGATAGGATGGAAGGAGCTATCTCCTCCAGCTCACCTGGCCAACGCTGCAGTCTCCTTTCTCTCATCTCTTCATGGCCTGTCCCCAACGCGATTCACAGCTAAGGATCGCTTTGGATGGGGAAAATTAGGACAGTACAGTGTCAAAGAGGGATATAAGAAAATAACCATGGAACCGAATATGGCGGATAGACTATGGAAGAAGGTGTGGCATCCTGATAGTATCCCTAAGGTTAATAGTTTCACCTGGATCCTCTTACATAACAAGCTCTTAACGGCTGAAAATTTAAGGAAAAGAGGCATTCTTGGCCCCTCTTGATGTGCCCTATGCAATTCAGCTGAAGAGACTCCCAGCTGTATTTTTCTTCAATGCAAAGTCTCCCTCTTAGTATGGAGGATTGTTCTCCCCCCGGATTTTGGTCAAGACCTCCCAGGTACTATAGCTCAACTCTTCAAATATTGGTCTAATCATTATCCCGGTTCCTTAAGAAAGAAACCAATCCTGAGCCGTCTCTAGGCCTCTATCCCAAAGAACCTTTGTTGGCAACTATGGATAGCTAGGAATCATGCCATCTTCAAGGAACAAAAAGCTGTCCCAGCCCGTATAGCTGCTAAAACTATAGGAATGATAGTTGAAATTTGCCTCGAATAACATTAGCTTCCCCTCACAAGAGTCCATCCCTGAACCTTATTCTTCTTGGTGCAAAAACTTCCTAAAAGAGAGGAGCTCCTTTCAGTCCAAAAGCATCACTTGTAGAGCAGGCCAACCTTGTCGGTCCCTCCCTTGGGAGATACGTCTACCCAGTAATGAATTTAAGTCTTGGCTCAGGGAGAAAAACTCATTTTCTTTCTTCTTTGATGTCGCTTTGAAAGGTAATCCAGGGGTGGCAGGAGCGGGGGGGATACTTTTGGATCCCGGAAGACATGTAGAACAAACCTTTGCATGGGGTCTAGGTACCAGAACTAACAATGAAGTTGAGTGGCTAGCTCTTCTCCAGGGTCTTCATCTTCTAAACACTAAGAAGCTTCGAAAGGTTTTGATATTCGGAGATTCCAGGCATGTCATCTACAAATTGATCAACGGATACCCTTCTAGAGCAGTCAAATGCCACCGTCTGTTTGAAAAAGCTAAGCTTCTCATGCCTAAATCCTATGAGGCTTTCCACATCCTTCGGCACAACAATAATGCAGCAGATAGTTTCGCTAATGTGGGCGCCGCTCTCCCACAAGGTCATTACAGTCAGGACGGAAACCATCCTATACTCAAATTCATTCCTTAAATGTGGTGTAGGAAGCCCCCTCTCCGACCTCTCTTTATGTGGAATACCACAGTAAAGTTCTTAACCCTCCTCCAATCTTTTGGAAGCCATAAAGGCCCCCTTCCTTCTCCTCCTACACTCTTCTTCACTCCCCCTTCCTTAACTTATTTCCCTTATCCCTCCTTCCTCATTTCCCTAAGACCCCTTCTCTTTTCCTATCCCCTTCCCCTTATCCTTATCCCTCCCTCCTCCCCTCTACCCCTCTCCCCACATCACTTCCACTCAGCTGGCCTCCACTCCTCCCAGCTTCTCGACGGCTCCAAGCATTTACTAAGCTATCCCTCCAGCTCTCCACCCTCTGCCGCATGGTCTAGTTCCTACCCTCTCTATATCTCGATCCCAGTAGTATTTATGACCATCCGACCCTTGGTTAATTGCTATCCTCCTTCGCACGCTCATTATCACCTCGTCCATTATTCTATGCCGTCCCCCTGCAGCGACATGCTTATTTCCTTTGCTCCGGACCTTGGATCTGGTTCTCCTGAAGCTGTGCGAATTCTCCTGAATGTAGTAGCAAGTGTTGAAGGAGGGAGGCTGATGGGCATCCCGTGGCAAGCTCTCCCTCTCACTCGTTCATTTGTGAAGGAGAGGCTTTCTCTCGCAGCCTTCTCCAATTGCCATTGCAGTCTCCCCTCCGCGACTGGGTCCTCAGGCCTCGGCTCTGGAACAAATATTACGCATTCTGGTAGTTTGAGATGAAGTTCGGTCTTGGGCTGTCATTACACTGGGTGGCAGGAAGGTGATGTGGGTACTTTGGTATGTACAGAAAGGCACGGGGGTTCTTTGTTGCAGCATGAGCTCACAGTGCTCAGTCGTTTTCTTAGTGCTCCCTCGGTTGAGAATCGGGACTGTGTCCTCGCTGCTCGTTCCTTGCACAGTCAATTTGCTTGCATTGAGATCTCTGCTGAAGCTGGAAGAATCTCACAGGATGGTGAAAGTGTAGGAATAATGGATATCAAGAAGAACCTACGGCATCTGTATGAAATGACAGCAATTGGAGTCATGGATAACAAAGAAATAGTGCGGGAAATCAAAAGCATGGGAGAAACGGTGAGCTACACCTCTTTGCAGATCAGTAACCACGACGCTCGGATTGATGATAGTGAAAGTAACCTTCGAGAGATTATGGGCAAAGTTGACAGGATACAGGAAGATCTTGAGCGTCTGATTACCATGAATCAGGGAAGCAGGGTGAATGGAGCAACTGCAGAAGCTGAGCACCCAATGGAGGAAGAGTCTGTAGTGCAGCCCAGGAATTTTAGAGGCAACCCTTAATCTGTTTTATTTTCTTAAGGTTAAATGTTCTACTGTCTTTTATTATGTAATCAGTTTATAAGGGTATATACTACCCGAGACATTCGCTATTTTGGAAAAACTCTGTGTGTAGTATTTTGGAAAACTCCTAGGATAAGCCTTATGTGCAGCAATTTTGATCTGCAAGAATACTTTCTCTTGCCAATGCTGTAATGAATGGCTGTGCACAGCCTGTTTTATAAAATCCTTTTTTAATTTTTGTTAAAAAAAGAGAGCAATTGAATGGTATAAATAGAAAAAGGAGAGACCTCAATACATAAGAGAATGTTAGGTTAGTCATTGGGAGGTTTGAGTCATACAAAACCTCATACTGCCTCTATTGTTTTCATCTGATCAATTTGGTATAATGGTACCATGGGTTTTTAGGCCCAAACATAATTTATTACAAGTCTTTTAGATTTATATTTGTGGTACCCAAGGCAACCCATACGGCACTCTCAATGTTAAAATATAAGGTAGGGTTTTAGGTATTTATGTCAACTAAATTTGTAAATAACAAGACTAAAATAGGTTTGGGAAGCTATGGACTTGAAATGAGTCGTCCTAAGTGCCCATGGACCCAACTAGGGGGTTTCCATCATAAACCCTATCCATGAAGTTATGGAAATACCCAAATTGCTACCCTAAGGTTCAAAGTGAGTCAAATTGGTGACTAAGGGCTAGAGATCAAGGGCATGAAGGGATCTATAGAACTCACCGAAGTAGTGTACATCCCATAAAGGTCTAATATCTATCCCAACCCAATGTAGAATCTAGGAAGGTGATCCATAACATTATAGAACTGATTGAGAGGTATTGTTACATCATTGGTAAGATCATGTATGAATACAAAGCAGGAGTGGACAACACAATGAACCTCTTAATGTGTAGGTGTATGTTAGTACCCAAGTCTGAATTTCATATGTTACAAGAAAAAAAATCACATATAAGAGTACAAGCAAAATAACTAATGTACATAGAGTTTGATACATAATAAGAATGTTATGGCTAGGTACACAACAATCCTTCCCCTTAAAGTTGGAAAAATCTAGCAATAAAGGGAAATTTTTTAAATTGCTTTTAATTTTGAAAAGATGCATTATAGCCACAATATAAGGCCAATGTAGGTGTTATGATAACTCTAAATTTGCCGAAACGTGACACTATATCTATATACAATATTATATTGCATAAAAATAATTGTAAAACCCACCTATGATACTTTTATGATTATGCATACAATTAAATAACTCAAAGTTAAACATTGAAAAATTAAATGTTGAACTCCAATTATCAAGTTACATTTATCAAATTACATTTGAACACCAAATATAATCCATTGAACACTATATCCATTGAACACTACATATATAGTTTCATTGAACACAATATCATTGTTATTCATTTAACACCAGTCCTTAACACTTTGGTACATGTTCAATGGAGATTGTTACAATAATCAATGATAATTAACATCAATTCCAATTATTGGTAATGAAAGACAAAAATAATAACAAATAAATCAATCTAATTATAGTAGTTAACAAAATAATAATAATTCAATCATCAACTCAATCTAACTAGGTCAATTAGTTTAACTATGTTAGACTAATTATGGCAATTAACAAAAGAAAATCATTCAATCATCAAGTTAGTCTAACTAGGTTAATTAGTTTAACTATGTTAAACTAATTAATGAAAAATAACTATGTTAGATTAATTAATGAAAAAAGTTGGAACTAATGAAAAAGTCACTTTTTTCCATTAATTAAATTAATTATTTCAATTATTATACCCGATTGCCTTTTGACTTTGGTTGACTTTGGTATTAGTTGCTCTATTTTGATGCAGGTTTAAAAAATTAAAATCTGTTTTGTAAAGTATAACTTAGGGGTTTGTAAAATATTTTTTTTAATTTTGTTAAAAAACTATTTTGTCAACAGCTGATTGATGGATAGAAGATGATGTCAACATTGGGATTTCGTATCTGGATTTGAGTTGACATGTGTCCACATGACGTCATGACCGAGAAAGGTTTGGCGTCGGTCACCACCAGCGATTGGCCGTAGAGGAGAGTGTGGAGTCTTGTACCCACCGGAAGAAGCATGAAAGTTTGAAGCCGAAACATCCATTGAGGAACAACGCATTTATAGAGCCGAACTATTTCAAGGAGTTTCATGACATCCATGCCTTCGGGAAGCTCGATGAAGTTCGTCTTCAAGCTAGTATTTCGGCAGGACAGGATCCTCATATTTTCCATGCCCCCAAAAGTCCCAACTGGGGGAACCGTATCTATTACTATTGATAGCTGTTCAAGAGGGGTCAATCCTTTGAGATGTCTTAATTCCAAGGCATTTGTATTTGCTGCATTTCTCCAAGTGAACTTGACGCCCTTCAACGCCTCCAAAGACACGAGCTTCGATATTCCTACAGGCAACAGCTTCAAGTCTGTGGACTCGACATTCAGATGTAACATAAACTTGTGGTTACCTATCCCTTGATGCTACCATTTTAGATTGTTGTAGTTACTGACATCCAAAAAGATCAGAGACCTTAGATTACTCAATGATTTCGGCAGCATCTCGATCTTTGTACTGGACAAATTCAGGAATTTTAAATGATTTAATCTTCTAATAGATCGAGGCACTGACCGGATAGAAGTCCTACTTAAATCTAATACATTGAGATATCCCAAATTATTAAAAAAAGTTGCAGAAATTAATTCAAGTTTCCCATTGTCACATAACAGCAGAGTACGGAGCCTTGGACACTCGACCGCCTGTTTGATTCTGGTTATATTGTTTTTCATCAATGAAATTTTTGATATTTTGCTTTTAATCAATGAAACTCTAGAAAAGTTGAAGCATTCTTCTGGTAATTTATCCAATTCTCCTCCTGGCTTTAACAACCATGTGTTTTGCT
>LPNX011155342.1:451820-490395 GCA_001517045.1 Pseudotsuga menziesii
TAATTATGAAAAAGTCACGTTTTACATTAGTTAGATTAATTATTTCAATTATTTTAATTAGTCTAATTAACTTTAAAAAAGAATGATTTTTTTTATTATAAAAAGGTTCTTAAGGTTTATAAATGGATCTTTTAGGGGAGTTGTGATATTCCAAATAGTCTGGAAGTGGCTATTATGTCCAAGAGAAGAATCCATACTACCGCAAAGGTTTCCTAAGTTAGTGTCCACACATTTTCATGATAATTCTATAAGTTAGGTTCAAGTATTTATGAGCATTGAGAAGTCATTAATACTTATATATTTGTTTTTAATCCTAGTGTTGGTGTTGAAAAATATGTTGTCAAATCGGTTGGTAAATTGTTGGAATTTTGTCTTGTTAGTATGGAATATACTATTTTTAGTACAATAATTGTTGTTTATTTTTGTGACGCACCTCAAAATTAAAGAAGAGGCATTGGACATCATGACCAATGGAATAACTCATTTCAAAGAATACAAGAGGGTAACCTAACAAGTAGCATCAAGACATCAAGAGTAAATTATGTAAATCAAAGGTTGAGGGAGAAGATTTAGGATGAATATTATGGAATATTATCAAAAACCTCAATTCACCATACTACACTTGGAGGGACCAACAATTGATTGGTGGTAGATGATTGAGCATGAAATGCAATCCAATGATGAGGGTTGTGGTCACCAAAACATAACTACCTTGGAGGGGTTTATTACTACATGTTTTCCTAATTTTGAGGATTATAACTAAGAACATTATTGGTTGGCCATAAAAAGAATTAAATATGAGAGTAAGTTCACATATTTCTATTAACATTGTTAGTTGAAAAGGTCTCTCTTTTATGTGTGATTTCTATATATATTGTTGTATTGAAGGAGTCCATGAGGGGGTAAGCCAAGGTTTTGAATCCTAGTAACATGGAGTAGGCCTATCAATAGGTATAGGCCTATTCATAAGTTGTTAGTAATCAGTTTACAAGTATTCCATGTTCCAAACTTCCCATAGTAGCAAAATTCAACTCAAAAGGTAATGAAAAACCCAACTCATCTCTTGCTCTTAGCATTTATTCTTGAATATCCAAAGTTTCATATCCAAATGGTATTGATGGTTTATGTTTCAAAGTCTCATCTATGATACACTTAGAAAGAAACCTTGTACAAGGAACACAAATGCAAATTTTAAAAATATATCCATATGAATGAGATTTTCAATAAAGAAGAATTTCAAGTATTTGAAAGAGATCAAGAGGAGTCAATAGCAATGAAATATGGAAAACAAGGACCCAAAAAAAAAACACTAATTGTGTTTCCATTTTAGGCATTACTCAAAGCTAGGCTTTAAGGGTAAAAATCAAAGTAGTGTAGTATAATGGCAACCCTCTTTACTTACAACACTTATAACTACATAGATGAAAATATGGTAACATGTTCGGGTTTAAAATTTGTCCCATCACAATTTTTCTAGGTGTTACTAGTCAAAGATAATGATGATTGAGTCGAAAGGGATAAAATTGAAGTTGGATAACTATAATATAAGAAATTATATTTATATGTCTTCTTTACTAGAGGATGATCTCATCATAGCATCTTAGTGGCTGAAGAATTTGAGCAAATTTACATGAATATGGAAGAGTTAAGTACCTACAATTTTAGGAAGAAAAGTAATTGATTATCATTTGAGGACTATAATCAAGTGTAAAAGAATTATTTAAAAAAATAAAATGTCTAAACAATTTTCCAAGAGTAAATTGTATCCAATTTTCCAATGTCATTCCACGAAGGGATTGCATGTTAAGGTTAATCCATAGAAACGAAAACCAATACCAAGAGAGATGACATATTGATTCATGGAATCACATATGGATTCCAATATATACCCCATGGTATACCATCGAATAGAGGAAAGAACTAACAACAAAGAGGAAGATCCATATATCTCATAACACCTGGAAACACTATAATAGATTTTGGGTAAAAACAATTAAAGGATGAGGGGAATGTTACAATACTATAGAATAATCAACAAATAAAAATATTTATCGAAACTTATAGATAAAACTAATGAATAAGTCACTCTAGTTATGGGATTCAACAAAAAAAACAACTATATCTAATTAGTTAGTCTAACTAGGTCCAATGTTAAATTGGTGTAGCATGAGTGGTTGAGAAGAATAGTTGTCATCCTCCCTAATCGAGTTCAAATCCCGCTTTGTGACATATTTTATCTTAGTGAGTTAATTGCTAATGATATATTCATAAGTTGTTGACCTGGCCATGTGCCTTAAAGAATACAGGGTTTACCTTGGGTACCATCCTGAGAATGAGGGGAAGAGCTGGAGTAGTTACCCCCAAGATATATTTCTTAGAAAAAAAAAGTCTAACTAGGTCAAATAGTTTAATTATCTTAATGCGATTAACAAAAAAATGTTGGAGTTAACAAAAAGGTCATTCAATATATCTATCAAACTTATCATGTAAATTAGTTTAAATGTGTCATATAATTGAATTAATGAAAAAAATGGATTTTTCATTGTAAAGAGGACAATAGCAATTAGAATGACAAGGTTTTTTTCTAGGAAAAATGCTACGGCATATAGTTTGGAAGAGACTATAAGGGAAAGTGCAATGCCCCTCTTTGACTAGACTTATTATTATCTAACATTTTATTGTTTTAGGGAATTCTTGATGTATGGATGGCCCAAGTTTTATCAAATAACACACTTGGGTTGGATCTATGCTTGGAACTCATTGATCTATATATTATTTTATTAATGTCAATGTATGATTATATATGAATAATGGAAATGTTGAGAATTTATTATTACTTTTGAATACTATGATTGGGTGCATAGACTTGTGATTTGATTTAATGATAAGTATATATGTGACTTGTATTAAATTGGTTTATTTCTACAAATCTATTAATGATTTGTCAAGTGTGATATGAAATAACCATATGGATGGTCTCTAGAATGGCTCAATTTATATGGACTTGACATTAATTAAAATACTATCTCTCAATTTGAATATGATGTTGTGAACATGTTAATCTCATTATAATTGCTTTGAGCAATACTATTTGGCATGTGTTTCTAGATGTGTGTAGAGACAAGAACAAAAATTATCAATTAATCTTACACATGGGTAAGGGTTGTATGGGGGATCTTACATGCATGTGATTGTGAGAGAAGGATTAGAATCCCTATTTTATACCTACTTACAATTCCCTCAATGAAACAAAATGGAGATGGTAATTCACTCATGAGGTTACATATTATCACGGGTGCAGGTTGTAAACGGTTGCTCATGGCGTATGACTAAGGAGTGCTCAATAAGGATAGATAGTCATTATTTGTAAGTGACCATGAGTATCTCATCATGCATATAATGCAATTAATATTGGTCTCAATGTGTTACATTGATTTTATCCCCATCATGAAAATGTATGCCATGTATAAATGTACATGGAGGGGTGGAGTGATCATGGCCTCACTCTTGGTACTAATTATATTAGTATTGATACTAATGTTGATTGGGATTCACTATTATGAGACAAAGTATCATTTATATGCATATAATTTAGAATCATATTTAAAAAAGCACCATGAATTGTTTTATTCATATAAAGACATTTGCACACATTTAATTAAAGGGGATATTATGGGAAAAATAGGTTGATTTTATTAGCTAGCGCATTTGGAATATGACATTAAATACTAATATATATGAACAAGTATAAACTATCTATCTCATATTTTAGAGGTTTTGATTATTTAAAAGTGAATTAACATTCTTTTCCTAGGTAAATATCCCAAGGAAATATCCTCAGGGCACAAGGCCATGTCAACAAAAAGGGATCAAAGTTATTACAACAATATACTCATTATGATCTTGACATGTCACTTATGTGAATAGAACCTGGGTGGGGAAGATAACACTCTATCTCACAACCACTCGAGCTAGACCCAATTGACATAAAATTTAATTAACATGTGCACACACTAAAAGAGTTTAAAAAGGTACAAGAGAACATAATTGAGTAAAAATAGGAAAGGTAGTTCAGAGTTGGGTGAATATTATGGATTTAAGTTAATTATAAAATTGGATTATGCATGGAAGAGGCATGTGGCCAAGTGAATAATATGTGTAAATAGTGAGTTAAGAATTAAAATTTTTGCATAAGAAGGAATACAAAATTTTGCACAAGTACTATAATAAGAGAGGGGGTGGATATAGATGATATTTTATACTCCATAATTCTCAATGGTTGATCTAATGTTGAAACTTTTCATGGTGAAATAGTGGAAATTTTGGTATTGCTTGTGCAAAACTTGATCAGGTTTTGTTTGGGAGTGGAGAATCCATAGCTCTTTATTACGTACACAATATGTTGGTGGTATGGGTAGGTCCCTTCACCATTGTTATTTTATATACACCTTCATACAAACCTTGCAACATATGGGTTACTAGGCATGAAGAGTACCCTTAGGATATGGCCAAGAGGTCAAACAATAATATCAAGTTAATTTCTATGGAATAAACTTGGAGAAAATTATTGGAGCAATATAGTGACTAAAGACAAAGCAAGAATGACATATACAACCATCCAAAAAAGGTAAGTTAATTTAAGAAGAGTTATTTTACTTTCCTTATTGTTCAAAAATTTCCCATTAGGGTTTGGTTTCCTAGATTTAAAAAAATTAAGTGTCCTTATTGGGAAGGGTTTAACCCAAGTATATAATGATATTATTTGTGTCTTTTAATTTTCCTAAAACCATATAGAATATCTCATCCTAATTGAATCCTTCAAGGTCTTTTTTGGAAATATTTTGGAGAACTTTTCATATGGGATTATGCAATTATGTGCACCATATAGAATGGAAATCCACATTATTTTTTTATGCATGTGAACCTTGCAAGAAAACATCCCGCACAATCATTCAAGTTACCTTAGGGTAGCCTACACATGTATTGTAGTAGCCATTGTATCCCCTCTATGCAAAAGTTAGAGTTATTAAGGGAATTTAAAGGTGTTTTTTCTTGTTCTTTCTCATACAAGTATATACAATGATGTAAATTATTGACAGATATGTTTAACCCTTACTAAATCCATATCCTAATCCTATTTTGGAGTTGAATTGAAACCCTAACATTTCAATAAATGGTTATCTTCGATCATAATTTAGAAGTGAGACTTGATGTTGAGTCCTATTTCTTTGTAGCTTTAATACACTTGGATTTTGCAAGGACAAATAATTATTTAGAAAGGAGATACTTGTTCATATCAAAATAATTAGAGAAAATAACTCATTATACTTGATGATGAGCTTGCATATCTATATTGAGAAAGATATAATTTGATTGAAATCCCAATGAAAGTAGGAGGTCTTAAAGAATGAATTTTGAGATATTTCCATGACACAGTAGGGAAAATGTTATCATGAGTTGTGTTCATATGACCTTTCCTTATTTGTTTATCTTCATTTTATGAGCTGAAATAATTTCCTTGATTTACAGACTAGGGCAGGAATCTCATTATGAAAATGGTGTCTTCATTTAGTTGAAAGAAGTTTGATTATAATAGAATTAGAAAGTTTACATGGAGATAAATTCATAGGAATAACTTCAATATTGGCCTTGTATAACAGTGAAAATATATTGCATGATTGTATGTTCAAGCATTGAAATAAACAAAATAGAAATGTGAAATCATTTTGGTACGATGGATTGTTAAGATCAAGAATTGCATTAGATGTTGGAATATTCACCAATACCGAGAGGGGGGGTGAACTGGTATTAGTCACTTTTCACCATTTCAAACTTTAATATCAGATGTAAGCATTAACCATTAATCATAACATTCATCATCACATAAACCATACACAGTACAAAAGAGATTTTACATGCAAACCCAAATGGGAGAAAACCACATAATGATTTTCTTATATAATATAAAGATTACATTCAATTGATTTACCAGCTCCAACTGGAAGGTGGCTACAATCCCTTAGTTTATCAAATCTAGTTGAAAAAAGGCTGCAACCCCCTATTTTTACCACAAGATCCAACTTGTAGTGAGGAATCCAATCCTCAGTGGCTGCAACTCACTAGATTTACTAGCATCAACTGGAAGGAGGATACATCCCCCTTTCCTTACCCTATCCTGCCACCCTGATATGAATAAGAGAATTAACCTGTCACTGTCATTGTATCTGCCAACTTATACATGTATCACTATCTCAGTCAACTTGTACCTGTATCACTTTGTTTTCAACCTGTACATGTATCATTGTATATATCAACTTGTACATGACTCAACTATATATTTCCAAGAGCTCCTAGTAACAATCATCCATATATTTAATTTGCATATCCAAACCCTTATATCATACACATTTTCAAACCCTAGGATATGCCAATAATATCACAATAATCCATGCCAATTTATGCCAGTATAATCATCATTTTCTATGCCAATATAATCAAGGAAAAATCTCTAACACATACACAATATTCATACCATTTGCAAGACATGAAGATGGACTATAATCCATAAGAGGCATGATCATCACAAGAGAGACCCACATGTTAGAACCATACATTTTACAAGATGAAGAAGAAAGAAATAAACCCTTCATCAAAATAAAGTCTAGATAATTTCATCACATATCCCTTACAATAATCTTTCCAACGAGCCAAAAAAATTGTGATTCTGATGCTATATGAGAAACTTATGCCAGTTTGATCAATATTTAACAAAATATTATGCCAAAATTTCCAAACAAGTTCACACTTTGTCCTTAGAGTTGTGCAAGAGAGAGAGAGAGAGAGAGATGAATTGTTGAGAAAATGAGAAGCCTCTCCTCCTTTTTACACCCTCCAAGATGTATTTAACTTTCTTTAGGGTCTAAATTCCACTTATCCTTAAATTTAAGATCTCCATATTTTAAGGGGTACTTTAATGGGTTAATTCCCCACTCCAAGGATTCATCATGGAACTTTAACTTTCCTTAATGATAACTTCATATGTTCATCGAAGGTACTTTTGGGATTCTCCTCATCATACTTATTGGACACGTCATTATTCCTTTCAGGGCTCATTTCCTCTTTATGTGGACCCATCCTTACTTTTGGGGTAATGTGGACCCAACATCAATACTTTGGGGGGTAATTTATACTTCACATCAATATTTATTTGGAATGACTTTAGGGTCTCTTTAGAGCCTTTTTCATCATGGTTCATGTGAGCCCAACATCATGGTGATGTGGTTCCAACACCATTATTCTAGGGGTTTCTTCACCTTTCTCACCAACATTGGTTAGGTGAAACCTTAGGGACTTATTTAGGGGTTTTCCCCATATGTGTACAACCCAAAGTGTCTTCCTGTGAGGGTTTTTCTTAAAGCTATGTCATAAGGGGACCAATTTGGAGTTATATACACTAATACTTTGACACAATGACAACCATATTCAACCATATCCCCCTTTGTCATTGGTAGAAACCATAATACTCCCAATAGGATCATGCTCTTGATCTTTCTCTTCCCCTTTGACATCAATGGAAAAGGATAAATCCCCTAACAATATATCTTCTCTTTGGGGATGCTCCCCCTAAAAATAATATTATTTCCTTCTCCAAACTTTTGTAATATTTTGTATAGGAGACCTTACCATGTTGCTACAACAATCTCTTTCCATGTGTCCATAATCTTGATATTTGTAGAATTGAACATTATGATTCATCATGCTTCTACAATTTCTTTCCACATGTCCATAATTATGTCACTTGTAGCATTGAATATTGAAGTTTGAGTGGACACCTCCATTTTCTTGAGAATTTCCTTCATATGGTTTGCAATTTATAGTCTTATGCCCAAATTTGTTGCAAGAGAAATTATTACCAAGAAATATGCTTAGATATTTGGTTGTATAAGATATTATTGATGGTGTAACATATATGTATTCATATCTATTTGAACCTTACTGGTGAATATTTCCTTTGCGGTCCCTACCTTGATGGTAGCTTCTCTTGGACCATTCAACTTTCTTTGATGGTGGTTTGGATATTTCACCTTCTTCAACATTTTATTTATTTATCATAACACAATCCTGTTTTGTCAAGTGGAGATATTTGATGGCTGAGAATATCATCTAAGATCAATGTGCTCTTCTCAAACTTAAAGTTTGTGGAAGTTGCCTTCTCCAATTTATTTCATAGATTAATAATCTCAAACTCTCTTATTTCTTCCTTCTCCTTTAGTTGACTTGTTAGGAATTCTTCAATTTTCTTTGCTTCTTCCACTTGTATTTTTAGGGTAGAAATAGTATTTTCCGTCTCTTGATGGTATTTATTATTTTTACCTTTTAATCCTTCTAGTTTCTCTTCTAGCAACACAGTATTCTTCTTGATCTTCATTATTTTATCTAGGGCACATATTAGTTGTCTTTCAATATTAACTTCTTCTTCTTTGTCTTCTAATCCTTCAGGATATTTTTACAATTCATCTTCTTCATCAAAAGGATTTGCAATCATAGACATGAGTAAATTTTATTCTTCTTCTAAGCCATTATCTTTTCCTTCTTCATATGAACACTCAACAGTACATGTCCTATTCTTCCACATTTAAAACATTTAGAAAGTAACTTACTTGTTACCTTTGTATGTTTATTTTCATCATTATTATGCAACCAAGTCCCAGAAATAACATAAAAAGAGAAGAAATAGACAATAAGAGAGTAATCCATGCCTTAATAATGAAGAATAGAGATAAATAACAATCCTCTTTTAGCAAGGAACCTCCTCACACAATGTAGCAAGTACACGTGACAAGACAAGATACAATGATGACTAAAATGAAAATATCTCCTTCATATATATAGGAGACCAAGGTGTACAATAACAACTAATAGACCCAAGCCGACATGAATAATATGTACTACACCACAGCATAGGGGGTAATGCGCCACACTATAGGGGGGATCGTTCCCAACATTTAGGGCTTAACATGCTCCTCCCCTTCAGACATGCGTTGTCCTCAATGATTGGATGCATCTATATGAAGGACTCATCTTCCTGTGTCAAATTTGTTGTTGTTAAGTTCTTCCACTTGATGTGGTACTCAATAATAAGATGATTTTGGATTTGTTTGGTCCTTCTTTTGATGATTTGTTCAAGTTACCATATGATTTGTGATTCTTCAAAACTCCTTTGTAGGTTATGTTTATCTTCCTGTAGTTTCATTTTTTTTCTGACATCGTAGAAATTTGGAGAACTGCTTACTGTTGCTCTATGCGATATGCCACTACTTGAACTGTAGATTTTCCTGTCACTGATTCAACTATGTGCTCCATTTCATTCCTCTGGCCATAGGGGTATTTGTAAGGTATGATTCTAGAAGGAACGCTTCCCCAATTTAAGTTAATAGCATTGTCCAAATATCAAATAGGTGGATGACTTATTGGAATATCTTCAAATACCTTGGAAGGATATTTAAGGACCCTTTGGATATCTGGAGAAATAAGAGCCTTACATGTTTGAACATATAGTGAGTATAACTATGTAATTACACCTTTTTTCCCTTTATTTAACAATTTTTTCATACCATTAGAGATGGTCACCTTTCTTGGTTTCCTTGTGATACCATTTAATACAAATTATTTTCCTTCCCAAGAAAATTTCATGAAAGGCTTCTGAAAATTAAAAGTCATTGTCCCTAATGACTGTAACCATTGAACTCCTAATACAACATCAACAACCCCCATTTGGATAGTAATCATGGGACTATTCAATACATATTCCCCCATAGTAAGATTGATTATTATGGCATTTCCCTGAATAATTGATGGTTCCTCCACCTACAATCATTACTTGAATTTCTGGTGCTAGATATACAAAGCAATTGAAATCTTTGGCTACTTTACAATGAACAAAATTATGAGTACTACCAGAATCAATCAACACTGTTACCTTTTTATTTTTGACATATCCTTTGATCTTTAGAGTTTGAGGAGTGTTAATTCCATCCAAAGCATGACAAGATAAGGTGGGATTAATCACTTCTATTTCATCCACTTGCAGTGGTCCCTGTTCTTTTTCTTCTTCCTCTTCACATTCTATGTCGAATAATTTATTTTCTCCACACTTATGTCCCTTATTGTACTTGTTGTCACAATTAAATCATAGGAATTTTTCTCTTATTTCCTCTAGTTGTTGAGGTGTCAACCTTTGAGTTTGGTTAGAAAAATGAACATCCGTCTTTTGGTAGGTGTTATAAGTGGTATTTCTAGTGTCCACCACCATATCTTTATGTTCATCCTTTCTTTACATCAGAAAATACTTCTCCAAGGATGGTGGTTCAAAGAGATGCACCTAATGTTGAATGTTATCCTTCAAGGTTCCAATAAAGAGATCCAACAAAATATCTTTTGAAATATTCTTCACTTTGAGACTTAGCTTATGAAACTAATTTATGTGCTCTATAACTGGACCTTTTTGCTTGAGATTTACCAACTAGCTAAAGAAGGTGTTTCTATTTATATCCCCATAATGTGCAATCAATTCTTCTGTGAATATAGACCAAGAGATAATAGAGTCCTTTTTACGGTCACAAAGCCATTGGTACCATACAAATTGATTAGGTTCTAAATATAACGATGCAATCGTTACCTTTTTCAAAGTTGGAACCAAGTGTAGATCAAAGAATTTCTCCATTTGAAAATTCCATGTGATTGGATCCTTGCCATCAAAATTTCTCATGTCAATCTTAGGGATAAAGTAGTTCCTTGGACCTGACTTGAACCCATGATGTTGCAGTGAATCATCAACTTTTTAGGGCTCAAACTTCTTACCCTCCAATTGTTTTTCAATTTTATCAAGACGTGAATGGAATAGGTCCCTTTTTTCCTCCTTATTCTCTTCTTGAGTAGATACATGAGGAATAAAGTTATGTTTTATATCCTTCATCAATTCCTTCAATTCTTGAAGATCTTCTTTTCTGGCCATCCCTTTGAGATCCTCTTTACTATCCATCCCTTTGAGATCATCTTTACTAGCCATCTTATTTTCCAATCTAACTAAGTCTTATATTTTCACATTTCCTTTAATTAAATCTTCCAACTTGGACACTCTAAGAGATATGTCTTCCATTTCATTGTATGTTGGGAATGAATACTATGCGGATTTGAGTGGAGTGTGATTTTTTCCACTTCCTTTTGGTGGAAAATATATAGCATACCCTAGGTTTTACCAAAAATATATCATTCTACTCAAAACTATTCAAATTCAGATTGGCGTACCTTTTAAACCCTGATTAGAAGATTGTTTTATGACTGACTTGTAATTGAATTAAAATTTAAACTTTGACTCCTTTAGGTCTGAAATTTATTCATATGGTACCTTGATGTGTCCTCTTTCTAATTCTATATGTTTGAACTAATTTGGACGTGCCAAAAAAAATCATTACAAATCTCTCAAAGCTAACTTATTTTTGGCCTATCTAACAGTTCAAACTTGTACAGTATGCCAAGTGTCCAATGTTTTGTTTCTGTAGCTGAAAAATACTACCACATATACCATGGTCCATATTATTTCATATGCAACTAGTCTCACTCAATTTGGATCTCGGATGCCTTAGATATGACCTTTTCCCTAGAACACATGTTTTATACTAGGTTTTGGACTAGTAAAAAACCATAGATTTCTCCACAATTATCTTTGAAACTGTAATGTATCAGGATCTAAATTTTGTACTAGAGGTAGCTAGACCTATTTTAGAAGTGGAATTTTAACCTTGATCTCTGAATCCTTTTATAAAAAAATTGTAGCAAAAATTCCAAGATGACTCATTTTGGAGAAGCCATCCTCGAAGAAAGAGCATTGATACCGAATGTTATGAAACCAAGTCCCAAAAATAGAATAAAAATAGAAGAAATAGAAAAGGAGAGAGTAATCCACGCATTAATAATGAATAATAGAGATAAATAATAATCCTCTTCGAGGGAGTAACCTCCTTAAAAAATGTACTGAGTACACGAGACAAGACAAGACACAATGATGACTAAAATGAAAATATATCCTTCATATATATAGGATACCAAGGTGTACAATAACAACTAATAGACCCAATCTGGCATGACTAATATGTAATACACCACAACATAGGAGGTAATGTGCCACATTGTAGGGGGGAATGTGCCCAACATTTAGGGCTTTACAATCATCTTCATCTTCTGTGTCACTATTGGATGATCTTCTTTCACCTTTTTCATCTGGTTCTTCATTTGATTCTTCCTCAACCTTGTAAATATTTTGTAGCTTTTCCCAAATATATTTGGTTGATGTAAGTCACTTTGCTAATTTTATTTTCACGGAATATGATAATCCATCATGAATGGAATCCATTTCCATTGTATTGTTCTTCTTTAACTCCTTTTTAGTTGCAAATTTCAATGGTCTTTTTGAAGTAGTGTAGCCATTAACAATAGCGAGAAATACATCCACCCCTAAATCCATAAAGTAGTAAATCATTGTAAATACTCCATAATACATACTTATTTCCATTAAATATCTAAATACCATTTGAAGAGAATCCTTCTTGTTGATCCATACCTATTCATGATCTTCCTTCCAATGGTTAAACTATTATGGAGATAACATACTCTAATACCAATTATTGGAATCTTCACCAATACTGGGAGGGGGGGGGGGGGGGAATTATTGTTGGTCACTTTTCACCATCTCAAATTTTAATATCAAATGTAAACATTAACCATTATCAATAGCATTCATCATCACATAAACCATACATAGTACACAAGATGTTTTACATGGAAACCCATATGGGAGAAAACCACATAATGATTTTCTTATATAATATAAAGATTAGATTCAATTGATTTATCGACTCCAACTAAAAGGGGGATACAACCCCCTAGTTTATTAGATCCAACTTAAAGGAGGTTACAACCCTCTGGTTTTACCATAGGCTCCAACCTATAGTGAGGAATCCAATCCTCAGTGAGCCCCAACTCACCAGATTTACTAGCATCAACTAGAAGGAGGCTACAACCCCATGGCATTTCCTCGTCCTTCCACCCTAATATGAATAAGAGAATCAACATGCCATTGTCATTGTATCTACTAACTTGTACATGTATCACTGTCTCAGTAAACGTGTACATGTATCATTATCTTTGTCAACCTGTACCTATATCACTAACTCTTTCAACTTGTACATTCCTCAAATATATCTTTCCAAGAATTCCTAGTAACAATCATTCATATATTTCATTTGGATCTCCAAACCCTTATATCATAAGCATTTTCAAACCCTGAAATATGTCAATAACATCACAATACTTCATAACAATTTATGTCAAGATAATCATCATGATCTATTCCACTATCATCAAGGAAAAATATCTAAAACATACACAAGATCCATACCATTTTCAAGGAAATAAGATGGACTCTAGTCCATGAGAAGCATGACCATCACAAGAGAGACCCACTTGTAAGAACCATACCTTTTCCAAGATGAAGAAACAAGAAAGAAACACTTCACCAAAATAAAATATATATCATGTAATCACTTATCCCTTACAATTAGCTTTCCAATGAGCCAATAATTTTGTGATTCTGATACCGTATGAGAAAATTATACTAATTTTAATCTTCACCAAAGAACAAAAGATGATCCCAAAACTTTCCACACTAGCTCCTCCACAAAAGTTCGCACTTTCTCCTTAGAATTATACAATAGAGAGAGAGAGAGAGAAATGAATTGACGAGCAAATGATAAGTCTATCATCCTATTTATACCCTCTAAGAAGTCTTTAACTTGATTTAGGGCCTACATTCCACTTAATCCTAAATTTAGGATTTCCATATTTTAAGTGGTACTTCAATGGGCTAGTACCCAATTTCAAGGATTCAACATGGAACTTTACATTTGATTCATGATCAATTCATATATTCATCAAAGGGTCTTTGGGGCTTCTCCTCATCATACTTAGTGGACAGATCATTATTCCTTTCAGGGATTCTTTCCTTTTTATATGGACCCATCCTTAATTTATGGGTTATGTGGACCCATCATCAATAATTCGGTGGATTCTTCCTACTTCACACCAATATTGCTTTGGACCAACTTTAGGGGCTCTTTAGGGCCTTATTCATCATGGGTCGTGTGACCCTAACATCATGGTCATGTGGACTGAACATCATTACTCTAGGGGTTTCTTCACCTTTCTCACTAGCATTGCTTAGGGACAACCTTAGGGACTCCTTTATGGGTTTTCCCCATATGTGTACAACCCAAAGTGTCTTCTTGTGAGATCCATGCTTAAAGCTATGCTATAAGGGGACCACTTTGGATTTATATACACTAATACTTTGACATAAATGACAACCTTACTCAACATTAGAGAGTTGGAAAGAAGAATATAACATACCTGCAAATAATATAACACAACCCCAACAATAAATCCCACTAGATAAGAATATATCATATTATGTTGGTTTAAAGTCTTGCAAATATTCAAATCTTTTGAGGTATCAAATGTCTATTAACCTTATATTCATATAACCCATAAGTAAAGTAAATAGTCAACTATGTTCTGTATAAGTCTTAAAATAGTCGGGTAAAAATATTAAGAAGAGAACAATGATGACTATAATATAATTATGAAAAAGAGCATATATGTGTGCATGTTGAACATTAACTAGATGGTTCCCCTTAAGTGAATGTATGGTATCTAGAATGTTACAAAACAATATTGCTTGTTTGGTTTAGATCAAGATTGGATATGAACTTAGATTTCAATGGTCCATGATGATATGGATATGGAAATATAGTTGAAGGCATGCCTTTGAGGGAGTAAGTTGTGTTAAATAAATCATGATTAAACACGGATGGTCCTATAATGATTAGTACATATGATTGATAACTAGTAAGAGGTTGGACATGGACAAAAGGCGAACTATGTTCTTGTATAAGTCAAATGGTTTTGAAAACTGTAGCAATGAAGGATTGGGAGATGTATATATTCCATTTATGAACAATTATGAAATCCCATGGATATAGTTAATTAGATATTATTGTAAACTTGTGATTTATTTAGGGAATGATTGGTAATGAGAAATTAATATTAGGCTTGATCAAAACTTGAAACTACATTATTAGATCTCACTTTTTAAATTTTAGTAAAATAAATGGAATGGAAAGAAATGTTTCTACTGGTAGCACCACTTTTCAATTTGGGGGTTGTTTTCAGTGTTTTTGATGCACAAATATGAGTTTTATACCTAGAGTTCTCATTTTGAGTATATAGCTCTCATCAAGTTGTATAATGTGTTTAAACTTTTGTGATATTCGAGTTAGTTGAGGCAATGTTTCCCTATGAGGCAAACTTTTGTCTATGCTTCATTCATTTGTTCTAATTGTATATTTTTATGTAACCTTATTTTTGGCTCAAATATGGCTCAAATATGGCTCAAATATTGCATAAATTTCATAACATTTTCATGATAGTTTAAGAAAATCTCATTTTTAATGTATTATTTTAATCCGCCCATGTAAGATTATATCAAATTTTGGTCACTCGTGTTAATTACCCTTGTGGATAATACTTGAAATTTTGAATTATAATCTTCCATGTCACCTAAGTTCTTGATTCTTGCCATCCGACTAAAGTGATATTATTCCCAAAATTTACCATATTAAACTTCTATGTCTCTTATAAATAGATTCCAAGTATAATGCTAAGAAGAAGGATTCCTTTTAGCTACCCATTGATAGGGTTTTATCTCAAAATACAATGTAGCTAAGGAAATCCTTTTCTTATCATCCATAATATTATGCAATTCAAATGATTTTTCTATTTGGTTTACCCATGTAAACACATTTATTCCATCAAACTTTTTAAATCGATCTTGGGAATAAAATCTTTTCTTGGTTCTGGAATTGAACCCATGATGATGTAGATTATTGATTATCGGTAACTCAAACCTCTTATTCTCCTCTTGTTTTTCAATTTTATCACTTTGTGGCTAGAACAAGTCAATCATGATCACCATATTCTTGATGTGAGGGTATCAATTGGAGTAATGTTTGATATCATTTAAAATCTCCCTCTTCATTTTTTTGACATCCTCCATACTATCCATCTTTTCACACATAATTTTAGATTCACTTGTCATCTCATTTTGTGTGTTTTCCAATTGCAAATGTGTCACTGATATTTCAATCCCTTCTGTAATGTTTCCTATAAATTGGATAGTCGATGAAACATATATTTAGTTTCTTCACGTGTCATGTTTGCGCTCTATAGGGGTTTAATTGGTGTAATATCTTTTGTGGAACCATTTTTCCATGTGATCCCAAACTAATATTTACATATACTTCTATTTCTCCCCTTTGATTCACCCAAAACATGTATTCCAATCAAAAGTTATACAAGTGTCAAGGTAATATACCTTGTGAAACCCAATTTGTAGGATGTCTTGGTGTTTGAAATCGCTCCTAAAATATCTCTAAAATTTCTTCCTACATTGGCTTGATATGTCTGCTCTACAATGTCATAGGTATGACTCAATTCTAATGTGCCAAGAAAAAGTTATGGTAAATTTCCCAAAACTTGTTATTTTTATCCCTTTTAGGAGAGAAAAAGTGTATGGCCTACCACATGCCCAATTTTTCAAATCATATTCTGAAATTTGTACCACAAACACTATTGTTTGTCTAGTTTTTTATACAACAATTCTCATTCAATTTGGATGTCTTAATCTCTATATATAACAATTTTACCCAACACACCTATTTGAGACTAGTTTTCAAACTAGTAAAAGACCTAACTTCCATAGGGTATAAATATGAATTTGTAAAGCGTCAATACCTAAAATTCATACCACATATAGATCACCATGTTCTATACATCCCATCCAATTTTTTGTATCTAAAACATCCCCAACAAAATGTTATAGTGAAAATGCAAATATTATTCCTTTTGGAAGCGTCCAAGCTCTGATGACAAATGTTATGCACCGAATTGCCCAAAAGGGCATAAAATAACCAAGAGAGAGTAATCCATGCCTTACTAATGAATAAAAAATATGAATAATAATCCTCTTCAATGGGGAAACCTCCGTGTACAATGTACTAAATACACGATACAGGATGAGATAATTATACAAATAAATCATCTTTACTATAAGTAGGAGATGAAGTGATCATTATGTGACCTAATACTAAGTTGACCAAGAATAACTAATATAATAATAATGAATTATGGTTAGGGAATTAACAATCAAGCTTTAGTTTGTAGGGATAGAAAACTAAACATAGATACTTGTATTGAAAGGTGAATAATATGTCTTGTGGAGATGTGTTTAGGAATAAGAAGTTTATAACTTAAGTATTGTATGCATCTAGGTATATGAATGTTGAAGTTGAATTAAAGGGATGAAGTAATATGTGTTAATGGTGAAGAATAATGAGCCAATCTCTAGCAGAAAGGTTAAGGATGTTGTATTACTGTGCCAAATTGTAAAATTAGTATGTTTGAAAGTACTATTTTTATTTTTACATGTAATGAAGGTTGTGCAGGACTAAGCGTAAAATGGTGGATAATTTTCTAGAAAGGATTGATCTTTAGGAAGAAAAAGAAAAAATATGTACCATATATTGACTATGTATTGTAGGTTAAAATATTATATTTGGTAATCACAAACTTATTATTGAAGTATGAAGTAATTGAAGGACACATGTAGTATGAAGAAAATGACAATCTGAAATAAATTGTAAATGTTGTTGAATAAATATTTGATTCAATATGGGAAAGGGATTGCATTGTGTGATTTTCTATCTTATTATGGAATTAGGAGAATTGATATTCACGATATATTGAAGCTCTTATTGTTACTAAGAAGTTGAATAGTAGTTTAAAAGAAGATCAACGAATATAATATTATTCTAGATAATATTGATTGAATATATGTTATTTTAGTATAATAATTGAAAGTAGTTAAAGTGATTAATTAGATGTATGAAAAGTAACCATGACAACCTAATCAAAGTGACTAGCACAAAATGTATACAAGGTTAGAAATGATTAATGGACATGGATGAATTGTTAGGGAAAGAAAAACATAATGAATAACATGAAAAAAGTAACAATTAGATTTTTTTAACCATGATAGTTGGAAGATTATATCAACAATAAAGGTTGGAATCTTGGTGAATGAATAATAAATTATAATTGGATAAATTTTTGTAACTAAGTCTAGGGGGTTAGTTTGAGTGTTGTGGATTGAAAGTAGGAGGTCATGGGGCCAATTCCTTGGGATGGATGCATTTGTGAATATTGTGGGCATCACTCAATGCCCTCATTAGGTTAGGTTTCCAAAAAATGAAACTGAATGGTTTACCCCGAATACTATCCTCAATATTAGGGGAAGTGTTTGGAGGGTTTCCCATGATGTGTTTAAAAAAAATCAATTGGGTATAGCTCAAGTGGTTTTGGGATGGAGTGTTTTTTTAGTAATATTAGGGGCATTCTATTAAATAACAGAATAAAAAAATACAATAGTTCTTCTTAAAATAATCTTCCTCTTGCCTCTAGGTGAGATCAGGATGTAGAAAATATTCTAAGAGATATGGATGTCTATGTAGACCTTGAAACTGATACCAAACAAATGGACTATCTTCCTATCATTGAAGTTCATGTTTCCTATGCCTAGAGTGCTTGAATTAGTGAACTAACAATAGTTATTACAAAAAATCCAGTGATGGCATAATATCAAAAAAACTTTGTAGGTAAATCAAAGAAATATATGCTACATGGATAGATGAATCATGTTATCTTCTATGACAATAGGAGCATCACAATAAACTCCTGATATGGTGGAATTCGGTGCCACCCTTGGATCCAAGTGCTTCCCTATTATGTACATATTTCTTGCCATGGTATTCTTAATCCTTCGTTGTTCACTTAGGGCCACCAAATTTTGTTTAATGTTGAATACCTATGTGTTGTGATATGTCAAAACCTTGTGCCTTATAGTTATTTTCACCCAATGTAGGGCAACCAAATCCTCATAAACATTACCTTCCTTTGGTATCGCTAAGATTGTGGATCCAATGATGGCGTAATAGCAAAAAAACATGGTAGGTAAATTGAAGAAATATCTACTACATGGATGGACGAATAATGTTATCTTCTATGACAATATGAGAATCATAAGAAATCCCCGCTATGGTGGAATTCAGTTCCATATTTTCATCCAAGCACTTCCTTATTATGTACACATTTCATGCCATGATCTTCTTCATCCTTTGTTGTTCACTCAGGGCCATCAACTTCTGTTTAATGTTGAAGACCTACATGTTGTGATATGTCAAAAACTTCTTCATTATAGTTTTTGTCACCCAATGTAGGGAAACAAAATGCTCATACAACATTACCCTGCCTTTGGTACCACTAGGATTGTGGATCCATTCAACCATCGAATTAGGGGGTGCATTTGCATGGAAGATTGAGTGGATATGCAACAAGTCTTCTATCTCTTTGTTCTCATCCTTTTCTTCATAGAAATATACCATTGATCATTGAAATTTGAGTATTGACAAGTCTTAAAATAGACATATACCATTGATCATTAACCTTTGAGTATTGAAGGTTTTGACTTTATTGAACAAGTAATGTAAACAAAGTTATGGTATATTAAATAGGATGATGGTATAGTAATGATTTAGGTCATAATATGATATTAAACATGTACAGTCAAGATTTATTACTAATCTTGATGATCAAGTGTAGATTGTACTAAAAAATAATTAAAGAATAAAGGATGATTATTGAGAAGAGTATTCCCCTATCAAGATTAAAGATGAAACCACATTCCTTCACAAGCAATAGAAAATGTTTTATGTGTGTGTGAAAGGATGAAGAGAAAAAAATGGATATTATTGTAATCAATATCTAGATTGAAGTGAGTTGGGAGTTGATTGGATCATCGCCAAGTATAACATGATAATGTTACCTTTTGTTAACAATGATATGCAAACGAAATATGCCTTCTTTGTGTGTAGAGAATACCAACATGAAATAAAGATTATGAAATCATATAAATGCTCAAATTTAGAGGGACATGATTGACATGAAATCATAATTGAGTTCTTATGATATTATACTTGACGTATATATGTTTGAAAATACCTATAATTAAATATTAAACTTTGGGATGATTTTTTGTGAAGAGGGGGAGTATGTAATGTCCCTCTTTGACTAGACTTATTATTATCCAACACATTATTAATTGAGGGAATTCCCAATGTATGGATGACTTGACTTTTATTGATGAATGCAATTGGGTTGTATTTATGATTGAAACCATTTGATCTGTACAATATTTTATTAATGTATAATTTGATGATTGTGTATGAATCATTAACTTGTTGAGAGTTACTTGCTACTTTTTAATACTATGATTAGGTGCACAAGCTTATGATTTAACTGAATAATAAATATATGTGTGATTTGTCCTATTGAATTGATCTATTTATACAAATCTACAATTGACTCTCCAAGTGTGAAAGGAAAGGACTGCATACATATGGACTCATGAATGATTCAAGTTATATGGACCCAAGATGGGGTCAGGAGATTATATCTTAATTTGAATATGATGTTGTAAAAATTTTAATATAATTTATAATTTCTTTTAGTAGTGTTATTTGATATGTGTCTCTATATGTGTGCAAAGATAGGAATGAAAATTTCCAATTAAGCTTCTACATGAGTAAGTGTTTTATGGAGGGGGTGTGACATGTATATGATTAGGAGTGGAGGATTTGCATCCCTATGTCCTACCTGCTAGAAACTGGCTCCATGTAATGGATTGGAGATTGCACTTCACCGAAAAGGTTATAGGTTGTCATGAGAGCATGCCGCATGTGATTGACTTCTCACAAGGTATGATTGAGGGGTATGCAATAAGATCAGGTAGTCCATATTCCTCAATGACTATGAATATCACACCATGCATAAACAAAATGGAGTTAACAATGATCTCTCCATGTTACATTGATTTTACCCCTACCATGAAAATGCATGTGTGTATGTGGAGGGGTGGAATGATAACAACCTTTCCCTCAATATTGATCCTAATATTGATCAAGATTCACTATTATCAGAAGAAGAAAAAAAGTATCATTTATGTGCATACAATTTAGAATGATAATTAAAAGTACGCCATAACAAACATTATTCATATATAGACATTTCACTCATTTAATTAGTGGGGATATTATGGAAAAACAATCGATTTTATTAAGCACATTTGAAATCAACAATTAAATACGAAGAGACATGCATACGCAGAAATTATTTCTCTCCTATTTTAGAGGTTTTAATTGTTTTTAATTTAAACAAAAGATTTAGAAAATGTAAGAGGGGACATAATTGAGTAAAAATAGGAAATTTAGTTGATAATTTGGTGAATGATATGCATTTGAGTTAATTATAAATTTGAATTATGCATGGAAGATCCATGTGGCTATGCGAATAATAAGAATTATAGTGAATTAATAATTAATATTTTTCTTGAGAAGGAATATGCCATTTTGCACAAGTACTATAAGAAGAGATGGAGGGTGACCACAGATGGCACCTAATGTTGGATGGTTGATCTAATGATGAACTAGTGGAGAGTTTAGTCTTGATTACAAAACTAGGTCAAGTTTTGTTTAGAAGTGGGGAATTCATAGATATAAGGTAGTTGCACAATCTATTGGTGAAGTGGGTAATCCTTTTCACCTTTTGAGCTTGTATGGATCTTAATGCAACCCTTGTAACTTATGTGTTCTAGGGGAAAAATTGTAACCTTAGGATATGGTAGGGAATTCAACCACTAGGCACAAATTAATTGGCATGGGAGAAACTTGGAACAAGAGAGGAGATAAAAGTAAATAAAGGACATCTACAAACATCTAAAAAAAAGGTAAGATCATTGGAAAGAGTTCTTTTACTTTCCTTGTTGTTAAGAAATTTTCCTTTTGGGTTTTGTTTCCCTAGATTTAAATATAATAATTCTCCTTGTTTGGAAGGGTTACATACTTGTATAATTATATTATGTGTGTCTTCTAATTATCCAAAACCCATGTAGAATACCTTATTCTAATATATTACTTGTGGAATTGTTTGGAGATGTTTTGGAAAATTTTCTATATGGGGTTACAAAGTTGTGCATGCCTTGTAGACCCACTCAAGTTTTTTATGAATTTTCACCTTGAAAGAGGGAAGTATAATTGTGTGTACATGTTTCCTTAAGGAATCCCCTATGCATGTCCTATAGTATCACGTTTCTCTTTCCTTGTGCAAAAATTAGGTTTCTTAAGTGAATTTAAAGGGTTTTTTCAACTAGCATAGATTAAATAATTTAAGTTACTAATGGATATGTTTAACCATTCCTAAAACCATATAATGGTATTATATTGTATTTGAATTGAAATCCAAATATTGCATTAAAGAGTTTAGATTCAATCATAATTTAAAATCCAGACTTGAGGATGAGTCTTATTTTCTTGTAGTTGCAATATACTTAGATTTTTGAAAGAAAGATAAGAATGTAAAAAGAAGATACATGTTAATAGTGAGATAATTATGGAAAATACCTTATTATACTTGATAATGATCTTGTATGTCTATTTTGAGAAGGATATAATTTCATTGAAATCTTAATGAAAGTAGGAGGTATTAATGAATGAGCTTTCAAGTATTCCAATGACATAAGAAGGAAAAAGTTCTCATTAACTATGTTTATATGACCTTTACTTATTTGGTTTACCTTCATTACATGAGTTGAAAGAATTGACTTGATTTCCAACCTAGGGAATCCATTTCAGTCTGAAATTGTCTTCTTCACTTAGCTTAAAAAACTATGACTACTATAGAATTAACAAGTTTACGCGAATATACATTCATAGAAATTCCTTAAATGTTGGTCCTTCATAATAGTGAATATATATTGCATGATTATATTTTCAATAATTGAACTAGATGTGATATCTCTCCCCACAAAATTGGGGATATCACATGTATGACTATCTTGATCCCCTCAAGGTTAGGCGTCGTAATCAAGGCCAATAGTTTACCTCATTTTCCATCCATGGATCATGGGGAAGTTCTCAAAGGGTTTTCCACGATGTGCATTCCATCATAAAATAATTGTTCAATAATTGAACTAGATAAAATATGAATGAGAAATCATTTTAATAGGTGTGATTGTTGAGATCAGGAAGAATTGGATTAGAGTTTAAAAGAAGAATTTCTAGAGGAGGGATTGTCTCTTATGGATACATACATAGTTTATTTTATATTGTCATACTTCAATTGATTGATCTGAGTTATATCCTAAGAAGAGGAATTAGTAAAATAGAAGTATGAATAAGGAAGGAGTATATACAACATTCTTTCATATGTCATTTGATTTTAGATCTTCACTAGAGGACCTAATAGATTGTTGAGGATTGTTTATATACATTTAAAATGTCACTACTACATTTAGGGATTCTCATTTGACAGTTTTAATTTCAATCACATGTCGAACACCAAATTCCCTATCGCCAGATACAAGTTGAACATGTCATGGTGAATTATCATCGATAGAGTTTTGAATAAATAACACAAAGGGAAGTGTAATTTGATAATACAAAATCTCACTAGATGTCAATTTTTCAATGGGTATTCGATGTGAAATCAATATGTAGTCAACCTCTTTAAAAGAAAACCATAACATATATCCCACATAAAAGGTCATTGCTTAAGTGACATGTGATTGATGCTAAAGATGGGTGAGTGGAATTCTCTTGATGTCTTAGCCATTGCTTAAGTGATGTCCATTGAGCACTACAAAATACATGTTCAATGTTAGTGTTGTACTAGAAACGTCTCATCAACATATTATATGTCTCTTATGGGACATCATTTTGTTATCAGGAATTCTCAACCAGTGCGGACACTGTTTATTCCTCTACAATGTAAAACACAACTACAGAACAAAAAGACACAACAACGTATCCTTTCCTTGAATAATAAAATCAATTAACATAAAGAACAATATACCTCAACCTTGGATCTACTTGTCTTCTCTCCAGAAATTCCTTGCAACGGTTCAGTATCTGCAAAATAGATCACAAGATAGACAAAAGGGGTGAGAGCATTATGATAATTGAGTATCCATATTGGTGATCAAGGAATCCAATAATATTTAATTACAAACACTACAATCAAATATAGGAAAGGGAAATGTCTTTGTATTAATATNCTTGATGTCAATGGCTTCTATCTCAACAAGAATGTCTACAATCTCCTATGACTATGAAGACCTTTCCAAACACAAGCTGCCTCTACTTTGCCTCTGATTTAGACTTCAAACTAGTAGGATAAGGATACTTTTTCTGGCCGCCTCCACTCTCCTCATGAAGGCTCCATTTATAGGCCTAGAACCCATAAGATGACTTGGAGAAAGGATAGAATGAGATCCCTATAGGTGAGGGAGGCGAATGCCACCTTTCCTAGGCATATAGGAACTAATTCCACAAAGTCTTACGTATGGAAGCTTCTAGAAAAATATTTTTTCCTTTTTACTGACCATCGGTGCTTTTAGCAGAACTGTCAGGAGCGCCCACCTAGGGTTTTCACCAAAGAAGAGGGAAAATGACACTTTTTGCTCAACTGGGATAGACGTTGCCGGTGCTCTGTGCAAAACACAAGAAGGCGCCATCCCTTCTAGGTCAAGGAAAAAAGCATCCAAGGTGACTCAAATCAGGATTTTTGAGAGGTTGTATGGCGAAGTTAAATTATCATGAAGGCTGCTAAGCAATGTGAGATTTACAGATGCAACAGAATGCCCCCCAAAGTATGAAGCTAGAAGAGGGTGATAGGTGAAATAGTTTGCAAAGTTTTCCACCTGATACAAAGGAAAAGTGAGACAAACTCATACAAGACCAGTAACTGACTTCATCCAAACCAATCATAGATGCAGACCAATACACTGCAGATCTATGATGATGACCACGTCATGGATACCAATGATACACTGTAGATACATGAAGAACTGTTATAAGAAGTAGGACATAGCTACAGAATATACAAAGTATATCTATGTCTCTCAACCTCAAAGCAAAACACAGCCACCAAACATACAATGTGGATCCGTGTCATGACTCTGAATGATCTCCAAACGCAACCTGAGCATAGGAATAATGATGTTAACCTAACCACTCAAGGTCTTCATTCCGATCCCCAAACGATACGAATCTAACCACATGATTACAATGTCTTGACGTTGAACATGGTAGAAACCACTTGATTACCAGTCAATGATGTAAATTTTTAACAAGGTGAGGGAAATCACCATTGAATTCAATGATCCCCAAGGTATCTTAGTACATACCAACGAATGTGAATAAAGGACTTGAAGTCGAACACTCGATGAGATGTTTCAATCAAGAGTCAATGATGTAAACTCATGTTGAAAGTGAGGTAACCTGCCATTGAGGTATGCATGCCCAAGGTACTGTCTAGATTTCTAGGTCTAATTCCTGGATAATAATCTGAAGTCGAAAAAAACAGACTTGTCACAGGAGGGCCATGACGATTCCCACATCAGTGACATGAAAGTAGGAACAAAAGTTGATTTGAAGTAACAGGACTGACTCAGACATGAGTGACTTTTAAGGACAAGTAAAGTTACTGATGGATTATTTTTCTAGTAGAGACATCCTTTGAACAATTAGGCGGCATGACACATGACTTGGAAGCATTGACTTAAATGAGAATAGAACTAGGTGTAATGCAAGGAATTTTGACAAAGCATTCTTTGAATTGACTCAAAGGAGTGAGGTGAATCACAAAAGTGGATTGACTTGGAGACAAGATGAAAAACCCAACTATTCATATATGCAAATGCAGATAGGTGCCATGTTCAAAGGTGTACTATAGAGTACTGCCATATAAACAAATGAAAACCATTCCCCTTTCCTTTAATTTCCCCACCTCAAAAGGTGAGTACCTATTTTCGTTTTTACAATTCCAAAGAGGGTAACAAACACTCGTTGGAGCTCATCAAGCGATGAGTCGATTCTCATATTTTTCATGAACCTGAGAAAGGAGGGGTTCGTTCCCAAATAGGTTCTTTCATCGTGTAATTTTATGAGTCCGGTGGAATCAAACTCATTTGTCGCTTCATATTTAGAGAGTCTGAAATGACTAAGAAGACTCCAAAAGGTCCTTTTTCGTAAATAAGGCCAGTCGGTCCGAAAAAGAGATAACCTACCCCCGACAAGTCGATCATTCTGATTCTTTTACAAGTGTGAACATAACAAGTTCGCTTGGCAATATTTTTGTGTTTTGAGGAGACTGAAAAGAGCTTAAATATAACTCCGGAACTAGGTTCCTTTCTGCTAATCCATTTTTTACGAGTCCAAAAAAGCGAAAAAGTATACTCGACACCTTTCTACTGGAATTTTAATGAGCATGTAAAAAGTGAAAATGACGCTTAGTACTTTTTCAGTTCTGCTCTAAGCTCGAAAAAGACAAAAATAACTTAAATCATAACCATGACCCAATATTCACCTAAAAAACTCAAAAACACCATTAAAAGCCATTTTTTCAAAACTATAGAAAGTAAAAAATAAAAACCCACTTTTACTAAAATAATTTGGATTTCAAAATTAAATAAATTACAATGTATCTTTGAAAACTCCAAACATTCTATAAATATAAAGGGTAGGTAAGTTATTTTTACCACTTGTTTTTTACCATTTGGTGAGTTTTGGAAGTTGGCTTCAATAGCAAGAGTTCTTTCGGTGATTTGGCAAGGGAATTTCACTTCATCATTGTTCCATTCTCCATAGAAGAGGTAAGCATTTGATCCTTGTCTCTTTCTATGTCCAATAAATGTCATTTTGTCTCTTTTGCATTATCCAATTCCAAGTTCCTAAAATGTTTTTTAATGGTTTGAAAGTAAGATAGATGATAGATTTTCCTTTTGTAATGATAGGGTATGGGATTAGCCGTCCCAATAGGATTTTAAATCCACAATAGAAGGCAAAAAATTTCTTCTTTTAAGGTTTTCAGCCATCGGTCAGCGCCCCCGATGGTGCTTTGTCAAGCTAGGAAAGAGGTGCCGTAAGCGGTATGTCCATAGCAGACAGGCGCCCAACGCTCTGCACGACACAGGATGAAGTGACGTGGTGCTCTGTATGCAAAATATAGCAGCACCGCAGGGGGGAAGAAAAGAAAAACAAAACCCTAATCCACCCAAAAAATAATTTTTTCATGTTTCTTATCTTGCTTTGCAATTTATAATGTCATTTGTCTTTCTTTCTTTTAGCCATGATATACTTTCTAATTATGAAATTTACATGTCACAGGTTCATCATGGTAATTTGAAAGGAAAGGGAACATGAAGTCCCAAACAACCAGGTTGCAAATGATCCAGCTACCATTGAGGCTCTATGGAATTGCGGGCTCCTTAAATATTTATGGATTCCTGGAATGAAAGCACATGTCTGATTACTAGAGTACATCATAGACATGAGGGATCCTGACCAAGAGAATTTTGTGGTGGGATTCCACATCCTGCCTATAGAGATCGTGGATATTTATTTTCTGACCGATTTATCTATGAGAGGAATCCCAGTAGTCCTATCTGGAGCACAAGGAGGGGAAGGCTCTTTGGATGATTTTATTGATCAGCACTGCTCACTAGGTACAGAGGCTCAATCTAGAAAGTTACAGATCAAGTCCCTAGTAGATCTCCCCTTGAGTACAGTGGTGTATACTATTGGCAAGGTGGTAGGTACTAGGGCTCCCCACCTTACCATTAGATCACATATGCTATACGATTTACAATGCATGGAGCCCACTATCTTCAACTGGTGTGAAGGCATGCTGGCATGTCTGAAGAATCAATTGAACAAGTGCAAAAGAGGAACACTGAAACAATTTGGCTATGGAGCAGTGGTAGTGTCTTTTATCTTACAGCGGGTACCTCACCTAAGACCACATGTGACTGTTATACCCAAATCCTATCGCCACCATGTGACAAGACCTTTGACTTACATGTTTGCCCTTAATCCCAGCACTTATAGTGGAAACCTATGTTGTTTGTCAATTCTACATGAAAAAAATCAGCACTGCGTTTTCCCTATGACCCATGAGCGGTACCTTGTTCGCACCACCTGTATCCTATTTTCCATAAGTGGTGCCACCGCCTATGGTCTTTGTTCCATAAGTGTTTCTCATCTAAACCTCTCTGTCATAAGAGAAGAAAAACAGTACCCTGGGTAAAATGGGAAAAAGAGAAGTTTCTCAAGGCTTCTAGATCATGAGCCTCGTGTCCTCCCTTATCCCTATCATTGTGGGTCAGTTGAGCTCGAGATCCCCCATCATAGGATCTTAGAGGCCACCTCATCCACAAATCTCTCAACTATTCCTATCCATTGAGCCTTATAAATACAAGCTCATGCCCATGGTTGAAGGGGAGAACTATAGAGGTATGGTTATGTTGTTGGATTAACCACTTAGTCCAAGCCATTGGAGAGCATAGAGAACAAAGTTGGAGCTTATGGGGATGAAGTGATTGTCTCATGGAGATGCTTTTCGACACTAAGGCAATGGTTGTAAGATTCTCCATACATCTTTAATGCAAAGCTGATTTCCGTCCCACATTACTGTTGTTTTGATTTCACACGTACATGTTGTTAGATTCCTTAGTCACTAACATGGATAAGTAGATGATTTTCTAGTAGCTTTGATGTGTTTGCATGTTTGATCTGTTTGTAGGTACACAGGTTCACTATCGAAGCAGCATTCCAAGAGTCTACGACATCCAAGGAAGGTATTCATCCTTTGTCGTTCACTCATTTGTTCTGGATCTGAACCATTCAAGCCAGAGGAACAGCTTCTGTTCGCAGAAGGTGAAATATTCCTGGTTACAAATCTGGCAACTCTGCTGGGGAACAATGCATATATATCAGTTGATATGATCTTCCTTAGTTCTTGAACTCTTGTCTGAATCCAAGCTCCATCTCCAACTCTCTTCAATCAAATCTGCTATCTGACTCAATGAATTTTGGTTTGAAACTTTTGCATCTGTTCAGATATGAAGTATTTTAACTTTTTATGCTCTTTTTTACTGTCAATCCATCAATTTTTTCCTTAATCTGATCTTTTTCTAACTTGATATGTTGTTCTCCTTTGTGTTTTAGATCTATACATGGAACCGCTCTTATGTTGTTGGCGAGAAGCGGTGGCACTGCCTGAAACTTGTTAGAAGTACGCGGTGCCACTGCCTGAGTCCTGTTATCCAGAAGCGATGCTCGTCCATAACCGCTCTGTCAAGTCCCCTCCAGCGCAGTGCCAGGTAGGCCTTATTCCAAGACTACTTTTTCTCATTTTTTGGAAAAAAATTGAGAGTATTTGCTTTCAGCCCTGCACTGTCAGGCTTGTGTGTTAGAATCTTATGCTTATGGTTTGAAATTTTGTGTTAAAAGATAGGTTTGATTGAACAATTCAAAAGCTAGATTAGGCTTGTTGATTGTCCATTTTCTTTCATGCTTGTTGGTTGTGTTTGTGAAAGGATTTCTTTTTCGAAAGCTTAGGTGTTAGTGAGCTCTCTTTTCATCTCTGTTATATAGACTGAAAGAAAAAAGTTTAATTAGCATCTTGATTTCATTTTTTGTTTCCATAGAAGACTTCTTTTTTCTTGTTTAAAAAGAAAATTTTTGACTGAGATTAGGCCATTATCATTAGTGAGCATAAGACGTTGGATCCCTAATTGGCCTCACAAGATTTCAAGTTCTCTATGTTCTTTTGCCTCTTTTGCATTAGTACTATCTCATTAAAATAAAAAATATTGTAGTTTTAAGTTAGATCTATCTATGCTTTAAGAAAAATCGAAAATAGAGTGCATATGCATATAGTGTGCTTCTTGTTTTTCTTTTAGGAAAAGAGACTCCTCCCCTTTTGATTGCTTTCAGAAAAGAGAAATGAGTTTCGAAAGTGTTACTTGTCTTTGATTTTGTGTTCAATATTGTTGTTTGGAAATTTTCGGTTTTGAATCAAAATAAAATACTCTCTTTCCCTCCCGTAGGTAGGCATACCATGAATGGTAAAGTAAAATATTTGCATATGCATATTGCATGGTTTTACTTTTTCTGTCAAAACTCCATGCATTCACCTAACAGTCCACTTTAAAATTAACAGTAGTTATAGGTTAAAATTTACATATCAATTTGAGTAATAGGTTAGAGACATGTTCGGGTGTCATTAAGCATAGAAGTTGTCGTTACTTGTATGCATTACATCCCAGGACTCGCGCGGTTCTTCCACGTACTGTCGGTATATCAAACAACCTTTCATGTACCCTTGAGGTATATAGAAAGGTGCTTCATGTACTCGATTGTATATCGGAAGGCCCCTTGTGTACGGTTATGCATTAGACAACACTACTATCGATTTGAGCTCCCATGTACCTTGCGTATATCGAGAGACCCCACTAGGATACCTTATCCATCTAAGGAAATCCATTTGGTCGTCTTGCTTGGAGCCATACAGCAAAAACAGCATTCAGGGAGATTACTACATACCCTTGAGGTATATCATGAGTGGCACCTTCTTGACAATCTTGGTGAGAGAGCTGACTATCTGAACTCCTTTTGTCATTTAAGTTTGCTTGTGTGACCTATAGCATGAGTAGGGAAATTTTTGGTGTGTTTTCTAGTTTTTGAGACACTAGGCTAGACAGGAGCTATACAAACTAGCTGAGCTAAGACAGTCCAGAAGAGTACGGGGCTTGCCACCCAATTTATTCCTATTTCAAGGGAAAATCCAATGGAATCTATCGACCAAGGAGCTTCTACCACCTCCCAAGTGGGAGATAATGTGGTTGCAGAAAGTGGAGGACCATATCCTTCACTCTCGCCTCCCTTGGTCCAACAACCTTCTCGGGGTAATACTTCATTCCATTCTCCCATAGAAGGTCATGTTGGTGATACTACCCATCCGGATTATGGTCCCAATGCTCCATTTTGGGATACCTCTACAGGACACGCCATTGCCTCATTTGGCACCTGTTTAAACTTTTCTGAAGAATTTTCTCTAGATGAAGAACAACGTAGACAATACCACGCAGCCATTCTTCGTGCATAGGAGATTGAAAAGAAAATAGATGACATATTAGGCACACCACCATCATGTTCCACAGCTGTTCCTATGGGATACCGTTCATTTATTGATTCTATGAGACCCATTGAACCGATTATAGATCACATAGTAACTACACACAACCCATGTCAAACTACCAACCCCACCACCTCCCATATTATGTCTGTTCCCAATCCTCCCAGGTCTTCTGCACTTGGGGCTCAACCTTCAATTCATGTTTCGTCATTAGCTTCTAGTGCCGGGGGGAAACCCCCGACATGACCTACATTATCTGGCACTAGAATTGTACCTATTCAAGGACATACCTCTGGTATAGATAAATCTATAGTTTATGTCCCTCCCACCCACACTAATGTGGTTAATCCCCCATCTAGTTCAGGTCAGCCCTTGGGGGCACAACCTGTAACCAATCAAACCTCTTNTAGGAAACATAAATTATACCCCCAATTCTTTAGGAATGCCTTATACTAGAATTCCATATCCTAGTAATACTTTCATGCCATGGGGACAACCCAACTAGTCCTACATGCCAGCTATCGGGGGGATACCTATACATACTGCCCGAGGTGCCAGAGAACAGCCTTATGGAGGTCCTCCCCTTGAGGGGCCTAATGGTCCTGGAGGTCCTAGTGGCTTTCTGCCTTATGGTCCTAATGGTCCTGGTGGTCCTGGGGGGCTCGATGGCCTTCCTCCTAATGGCCCTGGAGGGCCTGGTGGCCCTCCTCCTAGTGGTTTTGGAGGCTCTGGAGGTTTAACTCCCAGAGGTCTGAGAGGGATTGGTGGCCTACCTCCTAGTGGTCCCGATGGTCCTGGTGGTCCCAATGGTCCTGGTGGTTCTAGAGGCCCTGGTGGTCCTAATGGTTCTAATCCTGGAAATCAACCCCCTGCGGGCAGATTTTCCGGTAGTTCTTCGTCACAACAACCTTTCTATCAGTATACTTACAGTCCTACTGGTAACTATATGCCATATCAATATTACCAGTATGTGCAACCTAACCATCAGTTACCTTTCCTAGCAACTTTGGACTTACCTGATTTATCCAAGTTGATTAATGACCCCATTCGACATAACCCCTCATGGCCTCTCATCTCGGTAAAGTTACCATCGGACATTCCAAAGTTTGATGGGAAGCAGGGAGACGATTCGAAAAACCATGGCATAACATTCCATATATGGTGTTCTTCAAAATCCCTTATGGATGATTCAGTTCGTTTAAGAATCTTTTAGCGAACTTTGACCGGTACAGCCGTGAAATTGTATATTGAGCTTCCGCAACATTTGTTTGTGGATTTTGGCTCATTGGCAACTGTATTTCTTACACATTTTCAGCTTCCTATTCATTATGAAATGGGTATTGATCTCTTAACTTCTCTGCAACAGAACACATCCACCCACATATCCAATCATATCCATGAGTGGAGAAGCCAGAGCAGACTTATTAAGGCTCCTATTCTAGATCAGTTATTAGCTGATTGGTTCACCAAATCTTTGTTGCCTCCAATTGCCTGAGATGTGGCTATGGGCGGTGTTGTTACTGAAGAGAAAGCCATTAGTCAAGCCCAGTATCTGTACAAGGTCTATTCCCACTCTAGAACTTTGTATGACTTGATTCCTCAAGCTCCTCACCCAAGCACCGATCCTACAAAGCCACCAGCTGAAGTCCCTGTTGATGGGATTGTTGGTTCAATCTAGTCCCCATTAGCAGAAAAAACTACCAAGAAACCCTAGATTTCCACCCCTACTCCTTTGACTCCTAAGGTTTCCATTGAGGTTAATTCTATTCAGAGTATTCAAACCTCTGGCAATAATAAAAATAAAGGTAAAAGTAAAAATAAAAAAACCTGGAAACCAACAGGAGAACCCAAAACCAACCAACAATGATAACGATAAAGGGAAAGGAAAAGAAAAATATCCATGTTTGCTATGCGGAGGTGACCATTCCACAAAAGAGTGTCCCCGCCAGGATGAAATCACCCAATTTTTGAAAACAAATCCCACACCCGCAGTTCTCACGGATCCTTTTCCCTCTCAACAACAACTGATAGACCACATGTCTAATCATGGAAACTCTAGTTCATCAGAGGAAATTTGTATGATGTCCTCAGATACCATTAGTCTGCAAACTCAAAGTCAGAATTATGAAAAACCCACAGACAAGAAAGAAGACCATTCTTATTCAGGGAAATCTCCCTCTACTGGTTCTCCTAAATCCTCGTCTTCTGTCCCCCTAACCATCGAGAAGCCTACTCTTGATATGATTTTGTGTCCACCCAAGAGTACTCTTAGGAAGGTTGTTTTTAACCCTAATGCCCAAGCTGCTCAATTTTATAATTAAGTTGAAGACCTCGCTCAGGAACCATGTGCAATGTCTACCTTGGAAGTGCTCCAAAGTTGTCCTACACAACACAAAAACCTGTTAACTGCGTTATGAGCTTTAGACCCAGACAATTCTAATTTGATTCATTTCAATGTCGAGAACTATAAGTATAGACTACCTAACAAACTTTCTTTCCAAATCATCACAAAATTAGTCGGAAAGAAAGTCTTTAGGACCGTATTAGATGAAGGAGCTTCAACTTGGGTTTTGTCCCTATCTTGTTGGAAAGCTATCGGCTCTCCCGAGCTTGTAACATCACCTACAACTTTGAAGGCCTTTGATGGATGAGGTTTCCAGCCCCATGGTCTCATATAAGCCCTTACAGTCGAGCTTGGGGGAAAATTGTTTCTATTCAAGTAGAAGTAGTGGATGCCCCGTTAGATTACAACCTCCTTCTAGGAAGAAATTGGTTTTACGCCATGACTGTTGTCACTTCGACAGTATTCCGAACAGTCCAATTTCCACATCTAGGGAGAATTGTTACCATTGATCAGCTTGATTTCAATACGTCGGATGTTACGACCTCTATGGCTAGTAACATACCTATGTTAGGCTAGTCCCCTCCTCCTTACCAATCGATTGGGGTAGGCATGTTGAAGGATTCATCCCTTATGGGGATTTTTCCGTCCACTCCTCCTAACACAGACATAACGACAGTGAATATGATTGTGTCATTTTATTGTGAGCCCAAGGGCAAACAAATTGTTGATTCCACCTCGTTGAGTCCACATGAAGAAATGTACAACACCATTCAAACCTTTTCCGATGAGCAGACCGATGAGCTTCATCTAATGGCTTCAGATCCTTACCACCTGCCTTACTGGTTAGAACCATCTCTTCTTGTTCTAGATTATCTCTCTGAGAATTTTCCTTCCTATGAGTCCATTATGGAGATTATGAATACGAATGAGTCCATCTGTGAGGATCACAATCATAGATCCCTATTCCTCCACAACACCAGTTCGGTTAACCATGACGTTGCATCCTTGTTTTCCACTAATATTGTCAACACACCTCAAAATCCTATATTGTTGCAAGACACAGATTCTGAAGGAAACCTTTGCAACTTACTCAGACAAATCCGATTGACATATCAGCCAAGCTTGGTACCATCGAGCATGTTCAAGTTGGGCAGAACTGCTCAGCAAATGAATCTGAAGCATACAAGGCACTTTTCAAAGAATTCCACGATATATTTACCTGGTCTTATGAAGAAATGTTGGGGATAGACCCATCCATTGTGGTCCATGAAATTAAAACCTATCCCACGGCTAAACCTGTTAGGCAAAAACTAAGGCAAGTCCATCCACGGAAGGCCGCGGCTATTAAAGTTGAGATAGAGAAACTTCTCAAAGCTGGGTTTATTTATCCTATACCCCTGACAGAATGGGTATCAAACGTCGTCTCTGTCAATAAAAGGAAGGGCACCATTAGAGTTTGTAACAATTTTAGAGACTTGAATAAAGCTTGTCCCAAGGACAACTTTCCTACTCCACATATCCATCAGATTATCGACAACTGTACTGGAAGTGTCATCTCCTCATTCATGGATGGATTTTTTTGCTATAATCAGATTTAGATATTACCCATCGATTAGCACAAGACGGCATTCATTTTCCCATGGGGAACCTTTGCGTATGTTGAAATATTGTAACTTCGAAGAATATTCTTTATGTATCTTTTGTGGTCCCCGATGGTCCAACCGGGAGAACCATTTTTATTTCATTGTACCCCGATGCTCCTAATCGGAAGAACTAATAAGAGTCATGAGGTAGTCCCCTCAAATTGTAAAGATGGGTCATCAGCACCCCAGTGTGGTTACTTGAGCCTACATGTGTAACTCGAGCCTACATGAGTTAACTTAAGCCGACATGTTAATTGAGTAAAATTTAAGTGAATGGATGAATATAAATAGAGATGTAGTGCTCCTAACTTGAGACACACACACTCACTTGGAATAGCGCACTTGTGGAGGAGAGGAGTTGCTAGAGAAGGAGGAGAATCAGGTTTTTGATCTCCTTGTTGGTTTTACCTTTTTCCCTTTTTGGGGCATCTATATTGAGGAAGCTTTACCTGGTTTTTTCCCTTTAGGGTTTTCTCAGGATAAATCTGTGTTGTTCTTGTGATACTGTTTCTTTCAGTGATCCTGTTTTATATGCTTTTATTATGAAAAATGAAATGATATACTGATGTCTTAGTTAAGCATATGAAAATTTAACATGGTATCAGAGCTAACCTGAATAGGGCAGCTTTCACAAGTTACAGAAGCTAGGGATTCTTATTTTTTGGTTCTCTCTCCACAATCAATCAGCAAAAGAAGGCTAGGCTGACTCTCCTTTGAAGGGTGCATCGTTCTGTCGAAGCGGAATTCGATTTCGAGCATTTTCAATTTTCGATGTGGAAATTAGGGATTTCTACAGAAGAGGAATTTTTGAGTGAAACCAGCATAGGATTGTTCTCCTCATCAAAACCGAAGTTTAGAGACCTGGATCAAGATTTTTGGTTGGGTGAATCTCCGAGAAAGTCAAACCCTAGTTTGACCTCGAGCTAGAAAAACCCTAAATACTAAAACTGCTACGTTTTGGCACATTCGCTATATTCCGAGATTGCAAAAGGATCAGGAGCTGAAAATTTCAAGGTTCGAAGGAAACATCCTGATGAACACTGTGTCCAAAATTCATCCTCATATTCGCTGTATTCCAGGAGATATGTTCTCCCCAAGTTAGGGTTCCAGCCTCTTCCAGAATTCATCCCTAAACAGGACACCTGGGGAGAATTGCAATATCTTGGGCCACAGAGGTCCAAATGGAATTTTTGAAGATTTTACAGAAAGGGAATGGACTTTAATTTTGGTGGTCCGAATATCAGACTCAGAAGATGAACCAGTGACACGTGGCATGCCATACAACTTCGCTGTTCTGAACAGTCCTGTAACAGGTCACCTTGGGAAAAGGATCATAAATCCCAAATGGTGAAACCAATTCTGATTACACCTGTGGTGGTGGATCAGGGACATTCGAGGTTACCTCAGTAAAAAATTTCAGACATAGAGGAGCATAAATTTCAGAGATATCATAGAAACAGTAACAAGAATTTTTGCAGAAGAAATTGGAAAATTAGGGCTTCTTGTTCCAGGAGCTTCCCTCCACTGTTTTCAGAAATGGAGTACATTGGACAGCTCCATTTGAAGAGATCTATATTTCTATCCAATCAGATCTGAAATATTCCAAGTTTTAAAATTAGGGTTTCTGTGACAAACCCTAGATCAGCCAACTCCAGAACCAGGACGGACACCTCAAATCGGTAAGATCTAATCCTTTGCTATGTTCATTTGAGGTTCTCATTTCAAAGTGATCTATCACATCATCTTGATGATAAGGTTGGTGAAGTTGACAACTTCCAAGCCTAGAATTATATGATCTCTCTGAATAAAATGGATTGGACACCTACATGAGCATAGAGGTTCCAGTTTCAGAGGGAGATGAGGCTAGAAGCCTTTCACAAGAAGAACTTGGTCAAAGCCCAGAATATTATTGATGATTCAGTCTCGAATCAACTTGTTCTACAAGTGTATTCCCTAAAGACATCGATGAGGTTTTATTCCTTGACCAAGCTATTTGAAGGGAAGAACATAGATTGAAATATGACCTTAAGAAACCAGCTGAAGAAGAAGTGAAGAATGCAGAAGTGGTGATGGCCACCTTGAATGGCCCCCCAGGATCATGGAATTCATTCATTCAAGGAATGTGTTCCAGAAGGAATTGATTACTTTTAGCAGACTTTGGGAAGAAGAAGAATCTTGTCTCTGAAGATCAAGCTCTCATCTTCCAAAGAAGATCCCTCAATCAATGAGGAATATGAAGATCTCAACTCTTGAAGAACTTCTTATCCACCTCGACATTTGGATAAGAAACGATGCTATCATGAATGAAGAAGACGATAAAGTTGAAGACTCAAGAAGGAATATAACCATGAAACAAATAAAGATAAGTATTCAATTGTCATTTCATGATATTGTTTTGTTATACATTTGATTATATTCAGTGATGTGTTATGCATGATAGATTGTTTGCATTAATGACTGTATACTACTAATATGCATGTGATGGGTAAGTAGCTCATGGTGCTATACAACTCTCCATTGCTACTTATCAAACCTCTTCGCTAACATATTGGATTAGTGCACAATCTCAATAATGTCATGGTAGAGATGGAAGGCATCTAGAAATTTTATGTGAGATATGGATGAATGTTGTATTAACTAAATAGTTGCATGATGCATAAGAATTTTTCGTTATACATATGTTTTATGAAATATCTCTAACCATGAAACTGGTACATTCGAATTGTAGGAAAGGTCACGAACAACCTCCTACAAGAAAAGAAGGATGAGACTTGTTCCGAAGAACAAGTGATGACAATTCAAGATTCAGTCCAATAAACATGAATCTGAAGCTCCCAGGGTCAGAGACACCATGACGGAAGAAAGAGCTTCAGAGAATGGTATATCCACCTTGAAGGATGAAGACCACCATGGGTACAAGAGATAACTCAAGATGAAGAAAAGAATGCTATAAAAGAAGCTATGATCAAAGAGTAACAGTTGATCATGGGGAATGATGTATACGATATGATGGAACAAGTGTACAAAGCAAGGTTCGTGATTCTCCCTATAAAGAATAGACTATGACATGACATACTCTATTGACCAGTATATGTCAAGCATAGAACCACCTGTACAGAATGAAGAGGGCAGATGATACTCCACTTCAGGGGGAGTGACTATAGAAAATTATATCTGATTTCGACATGGTGTGACATGATGGATAGATTTGTGATGGATCAAGACTTTACCAAGAGTAAAGTAGGTTCCAACATTCAAGGTTGAATGCAAAAGACTAGGATATGTTGATGACCTGAGAAGACAAACTCATAGAAGATGTTGTGATACTAGA
>LPNX011155342.1:495870-582828 GCA_001517045.1 Pseudotsuga menziesii
GATTAAACGTTGAAAAACTAACAAAGCCTTCCTTAATGGTATGATTGAGGAAGAGTTTTACATCAAATATTTATGAGGATTTGAAGCTGAAGACAGGAGGAATCACGTATGCAAGTTGAAGAAGGCCCTCTATGGCCTGAAGCAAGCTCCCAGAGCTTGGTATGGAAGAATAGATAGTTTCCTGATGAGAATGGGCTTTGCCAAGAGTAAAGACGATCCTAACCTTTCCTACAAGGTTGTAGAAGATGTACTTGTCATTCTATTACTATATGTGGATGACTTATTCTTGACAGGGAATGAGAAACAGATCATGGAAAGTAAGAAGAAACTAGCAGAAAAATTTGAGATGAAAGACCTTGGGTTAATGCATTATTTCTTAGGTATGGAAGTATGGCAAAGTTCAGAAGGAATCTTTCTCAACCAGGGAAAGTATGTGGTAGAGATATTGAAGAGACTCAAATGCAAAGTCATGGCCACACCCATGTACTCCAACCTGAAGCTGTTAGCTGATGACTCATTAGAGTTAGTGGATGTGACTCACTATAGACAGATCATTGGGTCATTGATGTACGTAACAAATACCAGACCAGACATTTGTTTTGCTGTGAACACCTTAAGTCAATATCTTGTTCAACCAAGACGGGTTCACCTAGTAGCTCCAAAACATATCTGAAAGAGACTATAGACTTTGGTCTATACTATTATGGTAGCCATGAGTATAGATTGTATGGCTACACAGATGCAGATTGGGCTGGAAGTATCTCAGACAGGAAAATCAAATCAGGTGTATGCTTTGAGGTCTGCTATGAGTTCATGGTTTAGCAGGAAACAGTCCAGTGTTTCTCTTAGCACGGTTGAAGCAGATTACATAGCAGATTGCTCTACTATGTTATGAAGCCATATGGCTTCAGAAGCCGATATCAGGTCTCTTTGACCTGAAGATGGACACAACAATTATTCTATATGATAACCACTATTGTGATGACAAAGAACCCTGTGTTCCACATAACACGTAGAAATCCGGTATTTCTACATACAAGATAAGATGAAGATAATGATACTGTAGATGCAGATGATGGTGATTTAGTATTTCTATACTGAATATAGAGATGATGATGTTTCAGTATTCCCATATTGAAGATATAGATGATGATGCTTTTAGTATTCACATACTAGAGATACAGATGGTGATAGATCAGTATTCAGATATTGAAGATGCAGATGATGATGGTTTGGATGATGATGTACCGATGAAGCCTCTGCCTCGAGTAGAGTTCGAACACTTTCGAGACAATCTTGGTGTTGTTCGGACAGACCTTCCTCGAAAGGGGGAGTAGTGATGTTGCAGTGGGATTGTATCATCCATGGGCATTTGCCCTAAAGTGATCCAGAGACCTCGGTCCTCGAGAATGAAGAGGGATTGTATCATCCCGGGACATATGTCCATAATAGATCCGATGACCTCGGTCATCGAGAAAGTGATGGGATTGTATCATCCTTGGGCACCTTCCCTAAAGTGATCCGGAGACCTCGGTCTTCAAGAATGAAGAGGGATTGTATCATCCTGGGACATCTGTCCATAATAGATCCGGTGGCTTTGGTCCTCGAGAATGTGGTAGGATTGCATCATCCATGGACATAGTCCTAAAGTGATAGGGAGTGATTATCCCGTAATTGTATCCGGTGACTTCGGTCATCAAGAATGTGGTAGGATTTCATCATCCTTGGACTCAAGTCCTAAAGTGATAGGGAGTGATTATCCCGTAATTGTATCTGATGACTTCGGTCATCGAGAATGTGGTAGGATTGCATCATCCTTGGACTCAAATCCTAAAGTGATAGGGAGTGATTATCCCGTAATTGTATCTGATGACTTCGGTCGTCGAGAATGTGGTAGGATTGCATCATCCTTGGACTCAAGTCCTAAAGTGATAGGGAGTGATTATCCCATAATTGTATCCGGTGACTTCGGTCGTCGAGAATGTGGTAGGATTGCATCATCCTTGGACTTAGTCCTAAAGTGATAGGGACTGATTCTCCTATAATCAATCCGGTAACTTCGGTTGTCGAGAATGTGGTGGGATTATATCATCCCTGGACTTTAAGTCCAAAAGTGATCCAAAGAATTTTTGTCTTTGAGTTGTGGATTGCAGGTTGTTGCTGATGATGATGATGCCGTACTAATCGAAAGATCAGAGTATGATGATGATGACATACTGATCGAAAGATCAGAGTATGATGATGATGACATACTGATCGAAAGATCATAGTATGATGATGATGACGTACTGATCTAAAAGATCAGAGTATGATGATGACACACTATGATTATGATGTTTTTGATCGAAAGATCAGAGTATGATGATGATGTTTCTGATCGAAAGATCAAAGTATGATGGTGATGTTTCTGATTGAAAGATCAAAGTATGTTGATGATGTTTCTGATCGAAAGATCAGAGTATGATGATGATGTTTCTATGTTGATGATGTTTCTGATCGAAAGATCAGAGTATTATGATGATGTTTCTGATCGAAAGATCAGAATGTGATGATGATTATGATCGACAGATCAGAATATGATGATGATGATGTTGCTACTGATCGAGAGGTTAAAGTACTGAAGATGTTGCTGCTGATCGAAAGGTCAAGGTGCTGAAGATGTTGTTGTTGATCGAAAAGTCAAAATGCTGAAGATGTTGCTGATCGAAAAAAAAAATCAAAGTGCTGAAGATGTTGTTGTTGATCGAAAAGTCAAAATGCTGAAGATGTTGCTGATCAAAAGGACAAAATGTTGAAGATGTTGTTGCTGATCGAAAAAAAAAATCAAAGTGCTGAAGATGTTGCTGATCGAAATGATGAAGATGTTGTTTCTGATCGAACAGTCAAAGTGCTAAATATGTTGCTGATTGAAAGATCCAAGTGCTGAAGATGTCGTTGCTAATTGAAAGATCAAAATGCTAAAGATGTTGTTGATCAAAGACTGAAGATGTTGCTGATGATGAAGATTGAAGATTGAAGATGAATACTACATGATTTTGAAAAGCTTCCAATGATTTATAGATGTGTTACCTTGCTGATGTTGATGATGTCCCCCATCTCTGCTCTTGTTGTTGTTGATGTAGAATACCCTTCTCGTTAAGGGGGAGTGTTGAAATATTGTAATTCAAAGAATATTCTTTATGTATATTCTGTGGTCCCCGATGGTCCAACCAGGAGAACCATTTGTATTTCATTGTACCCTGATGCTCCTAATCAGAAGAACTAATAAGAGTCATGAGGTAGTCCCCTCAAATTGTAAAGGTGGGTCATCAACACCCCAGTGTGGTTACTTGAGCCTACATGTGTAACTCGAGCCTACATGAGTTAACTTAAGCCGACATGTTAATTGAGTAAGCTTTAAGTGAACGGATGAATATAAATAGAGGTGTAGTGCTCCTCACTTGAGACACACACACTCACTTGGAATAGCGCACTTGTGGAGGAGAGGAGTTGCTGGAGAAGGAGAAGAATCAAGTTTTTGATATCCTTGTTGGTTTTACCTTTTTCCCTTTTTGGGGCATCTATATTGAGGAAGATTTTGCTGGGTTTTTCCCTTTAGGGTTTTCCCAGGATAAATCTGTGTTGTTCTTGTGATACTATTTCTTTCAGTGATCCTGTTTTATATGCTTTATTATGAAATATGAAATGATATACTGATGTCTTAGTTAAGCATATGAAAATTTAACAGCGTATAGGAAGTTACCTTTTGGCTTGAAAAAAGTTGGATCCACTTTCTAGCACGCGATGTCCTATGCGTTTCACGATATTAAACATATTGTTGAACTGTACCTTGACGACCTCCCTGCTCATTCACAGTGACAAGATGACCACCTTGGTCATCTTAGAGATATTTTCCTGAGATTCTGTCATTATAATATATGGCTCAATCCACATAAATGTTTTTTTTTGCATTGAGACGGGACGTCTGTTAGGTTTTATGGTCTCTAAGGATGGCATCCGGATAGACCCTTTGAAAATTTCTGCCATTTTAGCTCTACTAGCCCCAACCAATCTTCTTGAACTCCAATGTTTGCAACGAAACGCAAACTTTCTCCGTCGTTTCATGTGCAATTTTGTAGAGAAAATACACGGTTATATGCATCTCCTTAAGAAGGACACTCTGTTCTTCTGGGATGACCAAGCCCAATGCACCTTTGATAATCTCAAACACACTCTGACTCATTCACCCGTGATACATCCCAGATTATTGAAAGGACTTTCTCTTGTATATTGCTGCCTCCGCTACTACCATCGCTATGGTTTTGGTGTAGGAAAATCCCAATGGTTAAGAGCACATGATGCACTATGCTAGTAAGAATCTTATGGATTCTGTCACACGTGGAGAAATTAGCATTGGCTACGATAATTTCTGTACAAAAATTTCGTCACTACATTTTTCTCTTCACAACCACTATATTAGCAGACCAGAACCCTATGTATTACATCCTGAATCATCAGGTGCTCGGGGGCAAGTACTCTCGATGGATAGCCATACTACAAGAGTTTGATTTGGAATTTTCCAAAGCCACATCAAAGAAATCCTTGGTCTTTGCTAAGCTCATGTGTGATCTTCCCTGTGCTTCAATGGAATATGAGCCCAGTGATTCATTTCCGGATGAATTCTTGTTCCTGATAAGCACTACTAACCCATGGTATGGAGATATGCTTATTTATCTCCAAACACAAAGATTTCAGCCAAATCTATCCAGTGACGATCATCGTCGTATCCGTCGCCACGCAAAATACTACCTCATCCTGAATTATACCTTGTATAGACGTGGGATTGATTCTATTCTCCGGTGATGCCTCACCCATGAGGAAGTTGAACATGTGTTGAATGATTGCCACTCTGGAGCATGTGGCAGTCATTTATCTGGGATGGATACAGCCCAGAAAATTCTTCACGTTGGCTATTTCTGGCCTTCGGTCTTTAAATACTGTCACAAGGCTGTTAAGAAATGCCCACCTTGTCAATATTTTTACCCCAAAAAGCGCTCTCATCCTGCTCCGCTACACCCCGTCATTTCCATTGGTCCATTTTCCAAATGGGGGATTGATTATATGCATTGTACGCCTACCTCAGTCGGGGGGCATGGTTACATCATCATAGCCATTGACTATTTTACAAAGTGCACGAAGTCTATGCCCCATTTTGCAAAGGGGCCAACTACTACAACAGGATGGAGTGGAGCTAGATGTGTGCGTTTCTTTGAAGTGAACATTTGACATGGTGTGCATTTCTTGACTATTTCAATACAATATTTGAAAATAGAAGGCCAAAAGTACCTTACCCACAAATTTTTCTAGGCAATAGCCAACCCAGAGAGATGACCGCCACAAGCTCCAGCATGCCAATCATTTAAAACGATCTCAGCCTCCTCATGTGTAAGGCAACGTCGTAAAATGGAGTCAACACCATGGCGGTATAGGGTATCATTCAAGATAAGATAACTTTTGGCCTGGTGGAGAACATGACGACATTCATCTCGAGAAGTAGTGGGTTGGTATCGTAAGGTCTGGAGATACAAAATGATATCTCCATAGCATGGATCAATCGTACTAATGAGAAACAATTACTCATCGGGAAATGAATCAAAGGGCTCTATAGTCTAAGTAGTATGGGGAAGGTCACATATAATCTCTACAAAAACGAGGGACTTCTTGGAAGTACTTTTGACGAATTCTAAATCAAACTCTTGGAGAATCATGATCCAACGTGAGTATTTTCCCCCAAGCACTTGACGTGTAAGAACATAGTGCATGGTGTTAGAATCCGCGTAAACAATGGTGGTACGAAGAAAAATATAATGATGAAACTTCTAGGCCACGATGACCATGGCCAGAGCAAGCTTATCCACATGTGAGTATCGAGTTTCAGAGTCTACAAGACTCTTACTAGCGTAATAAATCACATGTTCCTTGTCATGTTCATCTATTTGAACAAGGACCATGCCTATAGTAGACAAGGATGCAGCCACATACAAGGAATAATCCTTAGCATAATTAGGTGGTTGCAACACTGGTGCATGGGTAAGTGCATCTTTGATATTATCAAACACTTGTTGCATGAAATCATCCCAAATAAAAGGGGTATCTTTCTTAAGCAACCACATGAAACCATGTGTCTTTCTGCATAATTACTGACGAAACAACATAGAAAGTTTGCTTTCCCTTGAAAAATTTGGAGTTCGGTAATATTTGTGGGAGCAGGGAGAACCAAGATAGCTTCAATTTTCAAGGGATCTATTCGGATGCCATCTTTTGAAACAATAAAACCAAGGAGTCGACCAGCTTCTACACAGAAAACACATTTATGGGGATTTAGACGAATATCAAAATGATGACATCGAAGAAACACAACTCTCAGATGATCGACATGAATATCCTGTTGCTTGGAATGAGTAGGCAAGTCGGCAAGATAGGGTTCCACAACATGTTTAATGTCATGAAAAGCATATGACATGGCACGTTGGAATGTTGCGTCCATGTTCTTTAAACCGAAGGGTAGTTTACGATAAGCAAAATTTCCCCAAGGGGAAATGAATGTCATCTTCTGTTGGTGTGACGAGAGGATCTCATTCTGATTATAGCCGGAAAATCCATCCATAAAGGAAAAAATAACGCTTTCAGCGTAATTATCGAATATTTGATCAATGTAGGGAGTGGGAAAGTTGTCTTTTGGACAAGATCGATTAAAATACCTAAAATCAATACAAACCCTAATAGTGCCCTATTTATTTTTCACAGGGACTATGTTGGACACCCAGTCAGTTAATGGTACGAGGTAAATGAAACCATCCTTCAAACGTTTTTCAACTTCTTCTTTAATAGTAGCTGCTTTTCTTGGATGGACCTGTCGTAGTTTTTAATGGACTGGCTTGGCATCAGGATAAGTTTTTATCTCATGGAAAACGATAGAGGGATCAATCCCTGGAATCTCTTCATATTTCCATGAGAAGACATCTCGAAACTCCTTGAAAAGGGTCGTGTATGTTTTAACCTCTTCAAATGAAGAGTTCTGCCCTATGAAAATGTTCTTGGAAATACCTGGTTTCACTGATATGTCCATGGCCATAGTTTTGGTAATGTTGCATAAATTTCCTTCATAATCAACACTATAAGTGAGGATTGGGGACTAAGGCTTGAGGACTATATCAAATGAAACCGTAGAAGTGAAGTGGTCTTCTACCATACGGCATGGGGGAAGGAAAGAAGATCTGTGATGATAATCTTTCCAAGGCGTCTTGTCTAACGACATAACTTCCATAATAGATTCATCTATAGGAAGTGTGTGTGAAAGATAATCTAGAGATGGGGAGGGGTTTTCAAGCCAGTATGGCATGTGATAGCGGTCTGAGGCCACCAACAAGTGGTCATTGATGGGGGAATCACTGGTAGCTTGGATTGCATCGTAAATTTCCTTGAAAGGGGAAAAGGATGTTGATTCATCAGCAATTTATTTTCCTTTGTATGCATGAGAGGTAGAAATCATGTTAATAGATGCAATTTGCAAAGCAAGAGGAGGATCAGATGATGGAAAGAATCCCATTAGTGAAGAATCTTTGATAAGACCTACTCCAATTTCTTTATACTGTGGGGTATTCAGGAGCGGAACGCTATTTGCATAATTTGTAATTGCACTAGGTGTAATGAAATCTAACTAATCAACAGTAACAATCTTTCCTTAGAATGGGAACTGGACGATACGAAAAATGGTCGATGCTACGGCTTGCATATCATAAAACCAATTACAACCTAGGAGTAAGTTGTAATCCAAAGGAGCATGGACGACTTCAATATGAATGGATACTGACTTGCCCCCCAGTTCAAAATGGATGGCAGGAAGTAATCCATGGGGTTGAAAGCTGCAACCATCAAAATCCTTAAGGGTGGTAGGTGAATGGTTGATTTATGGGGAACCAATGGCTCACCAGCAAGATAAAGACATGACAGATGTAGAGGCACCCTTGTCCAAAATGGTATGATGGATAGTCTTCCCAGCAATTTTTGTAGCTATCTCGAAAGCTAATTGATGTGAGAGCCTCGTCTTGTAGTCATCCAGTTTGAAAGTGATGATATTACTATTCTCAGGATCCATAGCTCCAAGGGCAATAAGAAAGTTTTTCCGTTGAGTTGGGAAGGTTTGAAGTACCTCTAAAGATGACATAGCACAGGGTGCTTGGGCCAAATCTTCAACAATATTATAATATTGGGCGGCACAAGCGTTAGGATTGATTATGGACTTACATAGAGTACCCTTTGGTGGATGGAAAATTGCTTATGGAATAGGTTTTTCCATATGAACATCATTATTAGGAGGAGGTGTGGAAGTTGAGGGTTTTTCAGATGGAACATCATTAGGTTTCTTTTCCGGAGGAGGGTCATAACTGTGTGATCTTGTATTTAAATTAACCGTTTCACTAGACATCATTCAAACTTCATCAGTGGAGGAAGAAGTTTCATTCAAGGACTTATGATCAATTAACTGATGTTGGGAAGGGAAAGGATCTTTTAGAACTGTGGGGGTGGGTGAAGTTTTCAAAAACTTACTAACTTCCTCACGACGAGGACATTCTTTTGTATAATGGTCACCTCCATAGATTAAACAAGGATATTTTACCTTTCGCTTACCTTTTGAATCAGTATCTGAGTTATGTGTTTTGTTTCCTTCCTATTGATTATCAAGTTTTTTAGATTTATTTTTTCTTTCTTCTTCCCGCCTGAAGATTCAATTGATTGGATCGCATTTAGTTCAGTGAGAGCAATAGGAGAGGGTACAATTTTGGCAGGTGGTTCTTATTGATTGGATGGAGTGGCGGTTTGATTTTGTTTTTTAGAGGTTTTTTCCATCATTTGTGTTTGAACTGAACCAAGTATGCTATCAGCAGGTGGTTCAGTTGCAGGTCATGATGGATCTGTTGTAGGTCGAGGAGCATGGGGAATCAGATCATACAAAGTACCTGACTGGGAATATACCAAGTCTAAGTACTGAGCACGGCTAATATCTTTCTCCTTAGTCACAACACCTCCCATGGCAACATCTCTAGCAATACTTGGGAGTAAAGACTTTGTAAACCAATCAACGAGCAACTAATCAGGAATAGGGGCCTTAATCAACCTTCGTCTTCTTCTCCATTCATGGATATGATCGGAGATGTGAGTGGATGTGGTTTGTTGAAGTGAAGTCAAAAGGTCTGTACCTATTTCATATCATAATGGTAATTGAAAGTGTGTTAAAAATTCCATTGCTAAGGCATTGAAGTCCCAAAAAGAGTGTTTTGGTAACCCGATGTACCATTTTGCGGCAATACCAGTGAGGGTTCTTTCAAAAAAGCATAGACGGGTTGAACCCTCTATCAGCGAATTGGATGAACACTATAAGTGAAATGTCATCACATGGTTTTTTGGATCTTCATAGGGTTTAACATCAAAATTAAGTATATCGGAAGGCAGCTTTACAGGAATGGCAGGCCAAGAGGGGTCATGATGGATTGGTTCATTTATCAATCTTGACAAGTCTGGAAGATATAAAGTAGCTAGAAATGGCAGTTGTTGATTTGGTTGTGGATATTGGTAGTACTGGTATGGCATTTGCTGACTAGTAGGACTGTATGCAGATTGATATATGGGTATGGATGATGCCCCCGAAGCTTGTTGAAAAGGTTGTTGATTTCCATAATTTCCATGGGGAGGTGTGCCACCCGAGGGAGGGGGTCCTCCAGAAGGTATTGGTGGTGGTGGTGATCCTCCAGGTGGTGGTGGTGGTGGTCCTCCAGGGGGTGGTGGTGGTGGTCCTCCAGGCAATGGTCCTCTAGGACCTCCAGGACCTCCGGGTCCTTTGGGTCCTCCAGGTCCTCGCAGTGGTCCTTCGGGTCCTCTAGGTCCTCCAGGTCCTCGCAGTGGTCCACCATAGCCTCCAACAATATTAACAAAATATCCTCCATATGACAGGACATTTGACCAATTTGGTTGTCCCCAAGGTACAAAATCATTCCCAGGGTAGGGCATTCCAGGATAAATAGCTGTCGACGGTGGTTGTTGGTAAACTTGATTAACCATAGGTGGTTGAGTTCTTGGATAAATATATCCCCAAGAAGTTGAATTATTGACAGGTTGTGCCCCTATGGGTTGGCCTGAACTAGATGAAGGGGGAACAACATTGGTATTAGTAGGAGGGATGACTACTGCAGGTTGTGCTACAGCTGTAACTTGTCTTGAAATATGCTTGAACTAGCAATAATTCTACTAATAGATGACGTAACTCGCACCGGGGGTTGACCCCCAGCGTTAGAGTGTGCTGACATAACTTGATTTGTGGATTGCCCCCAAACCATGACTGGTATGGAAGGCCTAGTAACAGGGTAGGATGTCAGACTGTAGCATTGTCATTTGGACCTGGATTACCTTGAAATGGAACTTCTTCAATAGGACCTAACACTTGAGCTAGTGAACGATATCCCTCATGCCATGGGTTGTGAGAAGTCTCACCATAGGTTGGATGACTTTCATGAGAAGGTTTAATTTCAGATAAAGGCCAAGGATCTGTATTACGGGGTAAACGAGCCGACATAGTTTCATAACAAGACACAGGTGGAGGAATGATTCTTTATACTCTCTCTGAAAATTTACGAGCTCGATCGAGAGATGCATTAATTCTTCTTTGTTCCTCCTCTCCTGAAGGAGGGTTCCCTGGTGAAGGTCTAATAACCCCGAATTCAACAATATCTTGGCCCATAGAATTCCTCCAGATAGGAGCATCTGGGCCATAATCTGGTGGATTGGGAGTATCGGCATGGCCTTCCAACAGTGGATGCATAGAAGCATCGGTTGCAGGAGGCATTTGAACCAAAGGATTTGTATAAATAGTAAAATCTTCTCTGGTTTCTCTAGCTAGGGCAGTTCCTATATGAACATTAGCAGAAGTTGGTTGTTCCATGGTTACCCCTTCTTGTCCTTCCACGGTAGGAGCAGAGTCAGGAGATAAACCCTGCAATCTATGAGATTGATGTCTCGCAAGTTGCTCAGCCATGGTGGTGGCTGAAGTTACCTAATCTAGGTTAAAAGGAGAAAAACACACAAACAAAACCTATGCAGAGCTAAAGGTCACAAGTAGACTTAAGTGATAGGATGAGTTCAGAATAGTCGGTCTCTCACTAGGTCTGTCAAGTAGGTGCAACTCGCGATGTACCTCAAGGGTACGTGCGTAGTAGTCTCCCCAAATGTTGTTTTCGGTGTATTTCTCCACACAAGACAACCAAAGGGCTTTTCTCATGTGGTTAGGGTATCCTAGTGGGGTCTTTCGATATACGCAAGGTACGTGGGAGCTCAAATCGGTAGTAGTGTTGTCTAATGCACAACCATTCACAAGGAGCATTCTGATATACAATCGAGTACATGAAGTACCTTTCTATATACCTCAAGGGTACATGAAAGGTCGTTCGATATACCGACGGTACGTGGAAGAACCACGCGAGACCTAGGTTGTAGTGCGGAAAAGTAATGACAGCTCCTATGCTTGACAACACCCGAACACGTCACTAACCTATCACTCAAGTTTCTATACAATTTTTAGACCTAAAGCTACCGTTAATTTTATCTGGACGATTAGGTGAATGTTTGTGGAATGTTATCTCCAATAATGCAAATTAATCTAAATGTAGATGCACTTTTTGACTTTGATGAGAACTAACTAGGGTAAGGAAGAAATATTTTTCTTTTATTTTCAACAATATACAAAAAGAAAGTTGTTTTCAACAACAAAACAAGATTCAATAAAGAAATGCAAAGGAAGTCCTTTCAAACACAAAAATTCTTTCAAACAAGCAATCTAAAGTTTTCAAAAATGTAAGAAAGAAGCCTCTAACATGCATGCAAAACTAACTTCTGCTACAATGTCAAAAAGACCTATTTTTCTGAATCACACATGCAAAATGGAAATGGAAAATTTCGCAAGAATAAACAAGAGAAAAATAAAATTATTTTTTTTGTATTTTTCTAGAAAATATGAGGCACACAAAGCAGTCTTTTCTAAAAATAAACTAATCTTCTAGGAAGAGGCTATGGGCTTTCTTTTCAAAAGAAAAATTTCAGAGACTTCACTAAAAAACCAAAGTTGAACTATGTTCTCTCTTTTGTTTATGACAAAGCAAAAGATAAAAATTTTGGATCTGAGCTCAAAAAGAGAATCAAACTCATAAAAACCAGTAAATCGGGCAGTAAGCAAGCAATCAAGCAAACCACACTAAAAAATTTCAGAGAATAGGACAATTTAAAATTTTGAACAAAAAATTTTTAGACGGGCAATTTTAGAATACCTACCTCGGCGCGCTGAAAGGAACTGCACCAAGGTGTTCTAGGCTGCTATGACACTCTTAGCCTTCTACACAAAGGCATCGTCGATGCTCTATCAATCAAAGGAGAAGGCGGTGTCAGTGCTCCTACCAAAGAAGAAAACGCACCCTAGGATAGATCGGTGCTCTGTCAACCACAGGGAAAGGCGCTGCTGAACAGTGAACTAAAAAGATAAAATGCTACAGGATAAACCAGAAATACTGAGTTGGACTAAAAAAAAGGGTAAAAACTACTCAAAACATAGGCAAAAGATCAGAAACATAAGATAGATAACTTACCTTATTAACTGAAACAACTGAAAGGAGAGAGAATAACCTTCATAGATGGAATGGTTACCGAAGTTTGTAGATCTAAACGGATCTACACCAGATTTGATTGGATCTTCCCCAAATATTACTGGATTAGTACTATCCCCAGCGGTGTCCCCAATTTTGTTATCAGGAATTCTCAACCAGTGCGGACATTGTTTGTTCCTCTGCAATGTGAAACAAAACTACAGAACAAAAAGACACAGCAACATATCCTTTCCTTGAATAATCAAATCAATTAACATAAAGCACAATATACCTCAACCTTGGATCTCCTTGTCTTCTCTCCAGAAAGTCCTTGCAACGGTTCAATATTTGTAAAATAGATAACAAGACAGACAAAAGGGATGAGAGCATCATGATAATTGAGTATCCATATTGGTGATCAAGGAATCCAATAATATTTTTAATTACAAACACTACAATCAAATATAGGAAAGGGAAATGTGTTTGTATTAATATATGGATGAGAAAGAAGTACAACCAAAAATCCTTGATGTCGATGGCTTCTGTCTCAACAAGAATTTCTACAATCTCCTTTGACTATGAATACCTCTCCAAACACAAGCTACCTCTACTTTGTGTCTGATTTAGACTTCAAACTAGCAGCATAAGGATACTTTTTCTGGCCTCCTCCACTCTCCTCATGAACTCTCCATTTATAGGCCTAGAACCCATAAGATAACTTGGAGAAAGGATAGAATGATATCCCTATAGGTGAGGAAGGTGAATTCCAACTCTCCCAAGCATATAGGAACTAATTCCACGAAGGCTTCCATATGGAAGCTTCTAGAAACATATTTGTTTTCCTTTTTACTGACCACCAGTGCTTTTAGCAGAATTGTCAAGAGCGTTGACCTAGGATTTTCACCAAATAAGAGGGAAAATGACACTTTTTGCTCAACTAGGACAAGCGTTGCCGACGCTCTGTGCAAAACACAAGAAGGCGCCATCCCTTCTAGGTCAAGGAAAAAAGTGTCCAAGGTGACTCAAATTAAGCTTTCTGAGAGGTTCGATGGCAAAGTGAAATTCTCATGAAGGCTGCTAAGCAATGTGATATTTCCATATGCAACACATTTTGATGCCAAGCAACAATTTTGACATTATAGATGACATTTAAGCGATGCATCATTGTTTTGAACCAAAAAATGTTATTGGTTGCAGGTCAAGTGTGTGTGTGTGTGTGTGTGTGTGTGTGTGTGTGTGTGTGTGTGTGTGTGTATTACGACGATGATATTATCTATTCTATAATATATAATATATTTATCATATATATTATCCTCAATTTATATAATATATTATATGATGACGATGGACATTAATCATCCTCATCATCATCAACATATATCAAAAGAAACCATAATGAGTATATAGGATAACCTAGTAGGAAAACATGTGTATAATAACTTGTAATATGCATAAATGGATCTCTAACATAGATACATATATTGACATACAAGTAGGTCACAAACTAAAGAGTATCTAGTAGGTATGACTAAATATATCTAATGAGTGATAATAATAATATGGTCACCAAGCTCCATAAAGGATAACAAATAAGTGCAAATATTGTGTGCAAAATTCATCTCTCTTCCAATAAGAATAACCCATTAAGGTTAATGAAGGTGATGTTGCATATAATGCTAGTAGGACTATGTGATGTAAGTAAAAAATCTAAGATAAAGAAGAGATTTTATAGAAATATTGAGGAAAATGAATATATCATTACTAGTTTTATGATTAATTACTAATGTGAGTTTTGTTATATGTCATTTCCCAATTTTTAGTATGACTTTATCACTAAAGGTTAATGTAATATACAACATCTAATCAAATGTAATCATGTACATAAATGTTAGTAGGACTATGTCACACATGTAAAAAATCTAAGGTAAAGAAGAGATTTGAGAGAGATATTGAGAAAGAGGTGTATAACATACCTAATATTATGACTAATTACTATTGTGAGCTTTGTAGTATAAAGTGGCCATACTAACATGTGAAGGGACCAAAGAGTTCCTAAGATACACACATAAATTTGAACAAATGTTAGGGATCTTTGGTTCTTACTATTTATAAAAGGGACATAAGTGAATACTTTAATGATTTTCATGTTCTATTCAACATAGGATAAGTAAGTTTAGAGTAAATACAAATGAACAAACCCAAAATGGATGTTATTGATTTATACCAAATGGAAAATGTACTAAAGATAAACAACATGTGCATTGGTGCTATTGAGTTAGAATAAATGGGGGATGTGAAAAAAATGACAAAACATCACATATTAAGTTAGGGATGAATCCATGAATAGTTCACTTCTATGAATACAATAAGTGAAAAACTTTGACAAATTTAAAGACTAAATATCTTTGTATTGTTTAGTGTGAGGCATATGGATCTTATGATAGTATATAACAAAAAGTTGATATTAACACTTAGCTACTTCAACTAAATTTACAAGTAATTAACTAAAATATTGAAGAGTTGACTTTGATTATAATTTATATAGTTGACTAATTCAAAGTGTTTATGTTTTTCTAGTTTTTAATTATGGGGGACTAATGATTATGTAAAAGGATGTCTTACCCAAGAATTCAAAATACATAGTTGCCTTAGTGTGGATGAGACATGTCCCTAGAACACTTGTTTTTTTGTTTTCCTCTAATATAATTTGTGTGGAATTGGGTTGGTTCATTATGTAAGTTCTTCCTCCTAGGTTGCATTAAATGCAAGAAATTTGTGATCATATGAGATCAATTTCTTTGGGTAATAGATTTTAACTTATGGTGGATTCCTTTTTGAAATGAATTCCTTTGAAGAAGGAATAATGATGCGATATTTAATGGTAATGATCCTTCTTATACAGTCTCTTAGCATGATAGTGCACCAATTCATGCCAATCTAGCCTTTGTGTGGGTCATTATGGAGGGCCCTAAGATCCACATGGAATTGTACCGCCTGCAAAAAATTCTAGAATCCTGTATTGAGTCACCATGTATGTTGATACATGATCCAACTAGTTCTTCTTATTCCTACCCATCTCAATATCACCATACCGGTTATTGTTGCATAAGAAAATAATTTTGGAGAGCAGGAAGGATATTTATTGTTGGCATATTGTCCTAATAAGGAACGATAAACAATGTCTAACCATGAGCCTTTTTATCATGAAGTATCTAAATCCCCATGAACCCACTAATTATGGATGGGAGAAACTAGTTAATGTTCCTTCCATTATAACTAGATGGGGCCCTACCTTGGATTACTACGATGAAACCCCACCAATTGCTAGCATTGTTATTTAGTGTTTATGTATAAGATCATTTTCCTTCCAGAAACACAAGCATTACTAATTTTTTGTATAGTTATCAAACTTATCGTCTTGGATGTTTAATATAATCCAGTTTAATTTATGTGGTTATTATAAAATATATATACATTGGTTTTGAGTGTGGAAATTGAACCCAAGAGATATAACAATTACACTCACAAAATTGCTAATCAAACATGCAAAATTAACACCAAAGGAGACTGAAATTGAAGCATAACACTAATCTGTATTGAATAAGAGTACAATAACCAACCTTGTGAAGTAATAGGCTGATGCAATATATAATTACATGAGAGATTCAAATGCATAAGGATGCCATTCCAAAAGGTCAAAAAGTAGGCTTACTAAATCTAGTCAAATCCCCCATAAGTGCATAAAGCAATTTCCAAATCCACCAAGATGCTCACGAATTGGATAATTCAAGTAGGAAAGCTAATGAGGGATGGAAATTCAATTAATACATGCTTTTATTAGGAGAAAGTGAGGGAGTATTATGTGGGCAAAAAACAAGTCAACTACACCTAGTCTAGCTTTTCCTTTTGTTTTAATTCTCAATAAAACAGGCAGCTTTTCAGAAAAATTCAGATCTATGCTTTGGAGGATCTGGAATAAAGTAGACATGATAAAATGGGTTTCTAGGAAGTTTCCCAAGCACTCCATGACTCAGTTTTGGCATGTGTTGACTTCTAGGACATGTAGAAGGCAACTAGCATAGAGTGGAATCTAGGAGACTAGGTAATAAGACAAAAATGATTTAATTAATGTCTAAGGTAGGTAACTATGGGTTGATTATTCTAGCACCCCCACTTAATCCTGAATTTATGATTAAATATCAGAAAACTATAGGGCCTAGCAACAAGGCTTAGTCACCCTTTACATACTGCTTGTCCATACAACCAAGGAAAGAGGCAAAAACCCAGTGGGAAAATCCTCCCTTAAACATGGACAGGAAAACAAAATTTGGAAATCTTGTCATCAATCATACTTCATAGCATGATCAGAAATCCCCAGCAGTTATTTGAGATTGCTGAATGTCTTCTCACAAAAAACTTTGGTGAATATGTCTGCTACTTGTTCTGAAGATGTACAAAAGAAGAAGATCTCATGAGTTATTGTTCCTTGAACAAAGTTTAGGATTCTTTTGGCTGCCCTCTAGTGGATCTCATGAGGCTGATCCATGTATCTTGAAGCCACACTAACTGCATAAGAAATATCAGGTTGAGTGTGTGTAAGATAAATCAAACACCCAATCAACTTCCTATACAATGTATTATTTACCATAGGATAAGAACCTCCTTCTTCAAGCTTAACTCCTGAAAGGAAGGGAGTCTTGCTTGGCTTGCAATATTTCATGTTGAACTTGTTCAGAAAATATAAGGCATACTTGGACTGATGTACTTTGATTCCAAGTTGGGATTGAGCAATTTCGAGACCCAAGAATTGGCTCAACAATCCCAAATTTGTCATAGAAAATGCATGGTTCATTGCATCCTTCAAGGAGGCATTCTCTTTCTTTGAACTTCCTGTAATTAGAAGGTCATACACATACAAGACAATAATCATCAAAGAACCATGAATCAACTTCAAATAGACATTAGGATTAGACTTGCATCGAACAAAACTCAATGACAACAGAAATCCATCAATCTTGGCATACCAAGACCTGGGGGCTTGCTTGAGCCCATACAATGATTTCTTTAGCCTGCACACTAAATATGGATTAGAAACAAACCCTTCAAGTTGCTGCATGTAAATCGCTTCAGTGAGATCTCCATTTAGGAAAGCACACTTCACATCCATGTGATGTACCTCCCACTGCTTTGAAGCTGCAATGGCTAAAGCTAGCCTTATGGAGTCCATCTTTGCCACTGGTGCAAAGGTTTCATTGTATTCAATAACATGTACTTGTGAGTATCCCTTGGCTACCAATATTTCCTTATATTTCAAAGGTGAACCATCAGAAGCAAACTTAGTCTTTAAATTTTGTCCTTTCATATTCAAGGTAATAAGATCTTATACAACATCATACCTACAAGAAATCGTGATAAATCAACAAGTTTATATGATTGATTTATTAGGTGAAATAAACATGCACAAAATGTAAGAGATTGTAAAATAACTAAAGAGGGATACCTAAATCATCAAGACAACCATGGAGTTGGAAATAACACATAATATGGACAATCCTCTTACAACAACCAAATGTAATGACTAGAAAATAAGCCATGACTGAAAACCACTACATAGATTTGCAAGAAAGCCATGAATATTGACTACCATATAATTTTATATTCACATGAAAAAAAAGGAACATAAGAACTCACTGAAAACATAACCATAAATTATTTATGAATTGAGCTCAATAATTGGTTGATGATTTGGTAATTCCATTACTACCTTGAGATTATCTTGGATTTGAGAATTTTTTATTCTCTACTGATGAGGCCAGACATGAGCAAGTGGAATCTCATATGGCCCCTCCATCCCCCCGCGCCCCCCCCCTCTCCCCATAGCCACACACGCCACTCTCATTCCATACCCAATATAATAAGTAAACAATGCACACACACACACACATCATAGTGGCAAAGAGGAAAAATAAAATAAAAATAACATCATAAATTTATGTGTTAAAGGTAATATTAAAGAACATCAAAAGTACAATATATATGTCAAAATGTGTCAATCATACAACATGGTTATCTACTAGGTTATCTCCTTCTAGGTTTTTTATTTTTCAAAAGGTCCACATATTTTATGGCATCTTCTTCTTGCTGCTCTTCTTGTCTCAATTTAGGTGGTTGTTGAGAATGAAAAATACACCTTCGTGCATGCAATTGAGTAGGATCTACATCTACAATCAAATCAAACCATTTATAATTCACCTCATTGATATTATATTAACATAAACATATAGTTTCTAAGTCACATCATTCATAGTACCTAGTACAATAGACACGGTGGTAGGGTCAACCTTTGGTCGATCACCACCAATAGCCTAGAAAATGGGTGTTTCATCCCCCAAAACATATTCATGCTCTTGCAATAACACTTTTAGTTATTTTATAATTCATAAACCATAAACACATTTATAATTAACCATTCAAAATGTGCTTAACTTTTCTATCTCTTCATGGATATTAGAATTATTATGTGTCTTACATTTCTTCAGTTTGACCAAGGTCCTCCTATCAAGGTGAATTTTAGACCCTCATTGGTGGGAATAACACCATAGTTGATTGACTACATATCATAATATAATTCAATTCTGTAATGAAATATTTTAAATTTTAATTGAACAAACCAATAATGAAAGATTTTAAATTTTAGTACTTACATATCTCCCTTGTATTTTAATATAGCCTCTTGGGCCATGTTTGTGCTGCCAAAACTTATCCAATCTATCTTAGTGGCCTTTGAAGTGTCTTTGAGACTACAAGAAGTTTGAAGTATATGTTAATGTGATTTAGTCAATTAGGTAAAATGCATAGTTATAAGTCCAATGCATATTATATATATTATATTTACCTTTCTAGATCCCTATATTTTTTCAACATGCCCTATTTTTTCATCTTCTTCTTCTTATCATCTTCCACTAGTGTGACCCATTAATTTATAAGAACTAGTGCATGATTCTCATACTTAGGGTATAGTGTGAGATTAGTGTGATAATTATCATGCACTAATTTAAAATACTTCCCTACCATATAATCAACCATATTTTGGTTGAATACTTGACCAAAAAGCTTCGTCGTGTATTTCATTAACTCCTTTTTATAAATTTGGATTTGGAATTTATAGGCAGTTCTTATTGTTGTTGCAAAAACAGAAAATGACTTCTCATGCAACCATTAATAAAATTCGTTATTCCATACCATTGTAATCATATATTGTGATTATACTTAAAAGATCAACATAAGAATATTTCATGTTGCATAGTATGAAAATAGAATAATGGATTAGTAATTACCATGAACTTTTAATCCCTTAAGTGGGACCACTTCTTCATGCATGTGTAAAGTAATAGATAATTCACCAATTCTCTTGACATTTATTGCATAGTAATGGATTCATCTCAACATATTATGCAAGATAACTAGAAGGACCAAGAGTAGAGGTTGGAGTAGTACTAGGTGTCATAGTAGATGGGGAACCAATACCAGGCCCAAGACTAGGGGAACTAGCAACAACACCAAGAGTGTAGGCACGAGGAGTAGAGGCACCAACAAAAAATGTAGCATCAGTGGTACTCCCTATTCATAGTGAATCTGATCTCTAGAACAAATATAAATAAAATAACTTTATGTTAGTTACTTTGATTCATAAAAAATAATATGTTGATGACGTTAAAGCAAATAAACAAATCAAATTTCAAATTTTCATATTGTACTAATTGATTTTTCCAATCAAGTATGTTTTTTCTTTCCATACTTTCTTCAAATTCATCAACCTTTAAATTTTAAGCTCTTTTCCCCAACCCCTAACCTTTTTTCTAATAGATGAAAGGGATAGGATCATCAAAATAGTCATCATCATGACTACCATGACTAGGCAATGTGGAATCCTACAAACAAACAGAAAGTTAAGATGGATTAGAACATAAAACATTGATAAAAAAAAACATATAAGTGGTATATTACATTACTTTCCCTACATCATTAATATATTTCCTGCAATCAACCTATGTCTACCACATGGTATGTTAATTAGAAAAAAGATGCATATATAAGATAAAACTGATGAAAATCATATTCAAACACAATATTCATTAATGACAACCTTAAATTGTAAAAAAGAATTACATCATTCCTTAATTTAGTTCAAATAAGAATAGATCAACACGTCATTTAAAAAAATAATCATGTTGTTGTAAGGAAATTAATCGTATGATTAGGAAGAGATCACCAACATATGGAATAAAAGGAGACTGGCATATAAGGCTTTGTTGGTAGGCAAAAAAAACCATGCTCATGCATAATACCACATACAAATTGATAATAAGAAAATCTAAATTAATGAGTGATGAGAAGAAGAAAGCTCCTTCTTACAATGTTTGATCGAAGTTACCCCTTCTTTCCATATCCTCTCTTGATTTCCCAACCTTCAACCTGCAAAATGGATAGAACCAACCTTCCTCAAACCAATTTTACAAAAAGTAAAGAATATTATTGAATTGAAGAATGAAAAGAACATAAGATTACTAATCAACTTCAATATTAAAAATGATAATTTCTTTATGCCAATTATCAATCACAAAATTGACTCCAAATTTTGAAAGGGAGATATTTATAATCTCTATTGAACCAGTGAAACAAAGTACAAGATATACCTCTTATCTGCTTTGGCACCTTATCAAAACTAAATATTTCGGTCTCTCATGCTCGTGCACTCTTACAATTCCACTCCATTCCATTGAACACATAAAAGGGTGAAACTACTTGAGGGAAATAAATTCAATATGAAAGGATATAAGGGTTCAGTAACAAGGGTTACTAATGGAAGGGGAAAATGGGTGTGATAGCAAGTGATCCCTCCAACGTAACTTTACTATCATGGTTGTTTCTTTTCTCTTTGTCCATTCCTTTCCTATTTATGATTTAACGAAGAAGTTGAGGATGGTTACCAAGTGGTTGGAGGAGTTATAATTGAGCAAGTTAGTCTGTATAACTTCCTAACTTCCCTAATTTTTGAATTTTTATTTATTTTTTATGTTTTTTTGAGGGAATTCACACCTAAATCAAAGATACTAATGCAAATTCACACCTTTCTAAATGATGTGGAGCGAATGGTATGGTGCTTTATAGTTCATAGGGTGTGAATTACTCTTTTTAAGGTTGAAACTCATTTGAAAGAGATGGGGTTTCGCTTCTAATTCTTAGGGCCACAAAATAAGAGTCAAATCATAGGCCCGTCCATCCATAAATGTCCTTTTTGTGCACGTATAGTGACATTTTAAGTGTCCTCTTTTTGAACTATTGTCACAGATGGGGAAGTACCAATTTGAGCTATAACACATGTAATATCATGGCCATATTACCATGGAAACCACTTTCCTGGATAACTTATTCAAGAGGAAAGACATTGGTGCAAGCATTCAAAAAGTACCTAAACATTCATATTTAATGCACATTTATGCACAAAACAAATAAAACATGTTCTTCATTATTTTTATCCGAATAAGTTCCTTTATTACATTCATAATCATCATATTAAAATATATACATTCATGTTCCCCATAAGTGCAACGCATTGGCTAATCATATTCTATGTCATCCAACATAGGATTTAAGAGTGGATCTTCAATATCCTTTATATCAACAGATGACTAACCCATAGGCTGAAATGATGCCATGGGGCACCTACAATTTGCTTAGCCACACACATTTAATTTTTAGATTTCCCTTCCAATCATATATGGTATGAAAGTAGGTGTCAAGGGAGCTAATAAGAATTTTATTGGTTGAGTTGACAGATCTACCAATGATGAATGAACTAGTGCATGGAGAACTTAAGATAATGTCTTAAATGATATTGGTTTTATGTTCCCATATGTCATGGAAAATGATAACAACAAGAATATGTGTTGATTCAACATAACATCATAAGGAGGACAATATACATAATAGGAATATAGTGGGAATTCATTCATGATGAATTAATAGACCTTTTTATTTTCAAATGATGTTCAATAAATATTTGCAAATATGGCTTGATACACAGAAGAGTGTTTTCAATATGAAACATATAGAATGAGAGTATATTATGCTAAAAAATATGTACAAGGTAAAGTTATTACAAATGATCATATTCAAACACAATGAATGTAAGTTGTAAAACACAATTATCTATTTCTTCAATTCTATTTAAATTGTAATCAATCAATCAACTACTTCCTTGCAGTTATTGATTTTAATGCACAAACCACGACTTTCATTTCCATCATGCTCCTCAAACATGCAATTGGGTAAGTTGTTCATGGTTCTATGACGTGAACTATTCATAAACCCTCTAACACTTCCAAAAGTTTTGTTCCTTCCACACACACACACACACGTGTGTGTGTGTGTGTGTGTGTGTGTACATACATACATACATACATATATATATATACATACACACACACACACACATATATTCTCCTTTATTTTGATTTTTTTTCCTTCATTTTATTATAATTTGCAAAAATTCCATATCTCAACATACTCAATAGATATTACACTTGACATAACCAACAATTATAATCATATGTTAGGCCAACATAGTCCATCAATTCAATTTTATGGTTTTATCGAGTGTTTACCCCATCCATTGAAAAGAACCCTAGCCCATGTAAACTAGATGGAGTACATCAATATGCTCTCCCATTGATACAAAAATCAATTCCCAACTCAAAAAGTGGGTTTGGTTCCTAGGTATTAACATAATTCATGTATCTCAATGCACCTCCTTATCTTTGTCAGTCTCATTGTCATAAGAGCACGTCCTCCTTCATAAAGAAACAAAACTATATTCTTTTTTTTTTCTAGCATTACTACCTCTGGTGGTTCTAGCTAAGATCTTACTTGACATATCCCCTTCCCCTTTTTGTTAAAAACTGTTGTAATCTCACAGATCACATAAGGTTACCAATAATACATACTAAACATACATAAATATAAACAGAGACAAGAGATAAGAACAGATAGAAAGGAACAGATTATATTATCACAATGAGTTCATACAAGGCACAGAACTGAACTAAGTTCTTTGCTTGGCTCAACAGCCTAATATATACAATTTGGAAACAGTTACAACATAACTACCTGTCAGTTCGGTGAACCGACACGACTGTTAGTTAGCCGACTTAATTAACTAGTTTAGTCGGTCATCCGACTTGGTCAGACCATCGACTTAGTCGGCTGATCGACTAAGTCGGTCTTCATTCAAGTCAACTTCATCGACTTGCTCCTTATACATCTCCCCCACAAACAAAAGGTTTCTTTGTCCCGAAGAAACAGGGAGGTACCAAAACGAACTTTTTGTCGAATCCTTCAACTTTGCTCTGGTTGTGGACTGTGCAGACGAATAGTCAGTCTCTTCTGGACGCATACCTCGACAATGGCTGGAGCTGTGATGGCCAGATGATGCTGGAAATCGGTCCATGTCTGCAGTGCTTTCGGGATGTCGATCGTTAGAGTAGTTAGACTTGATAGTATCGACATTTTTTCAGCCATGGGATTTTCTGCAATGTGCTCTATGTTGGGACCCACATTCAAATGTGAGACTAGGGTTGACGGATATCAACGGCATTTCTGTGCTCGACAGAGGTCGACCAAGTCGTTGGCATCTGTCACATCGACTAACAAAATTTTTGCAATCTCTGTGGAGTATCGGCCACCATAATCCTGACTGTTGGATTTTCTTGGCAGTTGTGTCTGCTTGGAAATGTCCTCCTGCAGGTCCATAGTGTGCTTCGTGCATGATCTGGTCTCGTTCATGGTCGAGTACACATCGTCTGAGAATGTCATCTAACCCCATTTTGTATAGAAATCCATTGATGAGGCTGTAAGGGGCAGCCTTCATAGCTAAGATTTTCTTTTTCTTGGTGTTCAGACCTTCTGGTGCCTGGCCTGTCTCTAGGAACTGAGCAATTTCTTCTAGTTCTTCTGGAACTGCTTCTATACGAAATAAGTGGGCATCTGGTAGGTCATCATCTATTCCAGTCGGTTCCTCCCCTGTGTCGATACGTGATAGGTGGTCGGGTCGGGTCCGACATTTAGCTTTCCTGGTCGGACCACTACTTCAAACTCAAATTCTTGAAAAAGAAGTAACCATCGACATATTCTTCCATGATGAAGGGGTTTCTTAATAAGATACTTCAAGGCTTGATGGTCGGTGTAAAATATGAAGGGGTTGGCTAGCAGGTAATGTCGATACTTCTAAAGTGCAAAGACCATACCTAGGGCTTCTCTTTCGGTGGTCGAATAGTTTCTTTCAGCCTTATTTAGTTTTCGACTACTGTATACGATAGGGTGGTCCATCCCATCCTCCCCTAGTTGTGTTAGTATTGCACCTATTGCTATTCCAGATGCATCAATATGCACATGAAATTTGGTCGACCAATTTGGGAATTTGAGTATGGGGGCTTCGACCAATTTTCTTTTCAGTTTGTCGAACGATATTTGGCACTCTTCTGTCCATTTAAACTCTATATCATCCTTTAATAGTTCTTCTAGGGGCTAGGTCATGTCTAAGTAGTGTCGTATGAACTTCCTATAATATCCTGTATGGCCCAATAACACCCAAACCTGTTTAGGGTTTATTGGGGGCTTCAGGTCGAGGATGATTTTAATTTTAGCAAAGTCGACCTTGATGCCTTCCTTACAGACAATATGTTCGAGGAGTATGCCTATGGGTGTCATAAAGATACATTTCTTAATATTTAGGGAAAGTTGTATCTATCGACATCTTTCCAGCATAAGCCTGAGCCATGTGCAGTGATCCTTCAGGGTGGAGTAGATTGTCCATTCGTCAAAGTATACTGCCATGGTTTTATAGATATATTCTTGGAATGTTTTGACAACAATTCGAGAGAATACTGCAGGTGCATTCTTCAACCCAAAGGGCATAACTCTGTAGGCAAAGGATCCAAATTCACATACAAAGGTTGTTTTCTTCTGATCCTCTTTTGCTATGGGTACTTATTGTAGCCTGAAAATCCATCTGTAAAGGAGTAACATTCATGTCCTGCAACTTCATTCAAGATTTCATCAGCATAGGGTGTGGGGAATGGATCTGTGAGTGTGACTTTGTTGAGCTCCCTAAAGTCGACACAAATTATTAACCTGGTCGGATCATGTTTCTTAGGCTGAACGACCATGGGACTTGCCCATTCTGACTGGTCTATAGGGTAGATGATCCCGGCTGCTAACATGTTGTCTATTTCCTTCTTAACTATCTCCTTGTACTTGTGAGCTAGTTTATAAGGTCTTTTCTTGATAGGTCGGACATCAGGTTTCATATCTATTTTCATTTCACCCATTTCCTGAACTAACCCTTTGAGGTCTTTATAGTCTCTGGCAAGTACATTCTGGAATTCTTTAAGTAAAGTCACTATTTCGGCGGTCTGTTGTTCACTCCAGTAGTCACCAATCTTTGCGATTTTGGGACGGTCGTCATTTGAAATGTCGACCTCCTTAGTTTTCACCTTTGCATCTAACCACTTCGGTGATTTTTTCTCGTTGATCGGTCGACTTCCTTCTGTGAATTGTGAAAATGTAGCAGGGAAGTCGGCTGCAGTCATTCTGTTGATGTCTGGGTTGTCGTTGGTCGTGACCCTTAGAATTGAATAGATAGGTTTTGTAGTTTCAGCGTGGTTGGTTTTCCACCTAAAGCTTTTTCCTTCGGTGTGTTCATTTTCTAACTGTAACCGGGTCGAATCGACTTTTGATCCGGTGTGGATGATGTTACAGTTCTGGATCTGACGAGGGTTTTGACAGGGTAGTTTTGCAGTCGGTTGGAGAAAGTGTTGGATTTGTGTTGCTGGCGCGGCTAAGTGTTTATTTTGAGGTTCGAACTTAAAGTCTTTAATGAAATTTTCCGTTAGTTCATGCCAGAAGAAGGTTTCTCCCCTAGCTTCTTGCATCTTATACCACTTACTAGGTAAGTCGTCGAGGGTTGATGGGAACAAGTGTGGCCAGGCTCTTTCATCCTTATGTCCAAGTCTTCTCCACTCTTTTTCACAAGTCCTAATGTGGTCTTCTGGATTTTGGCCCTGTGTGAAGATAGGGATTTGGGCTTCCTGTGTTAACTTTTTCCCTCCAAACCGTTCAACAAAGTAAGTTGAAGCAGTGGTCCAGGTCTGTAGTTTTGACTGATGGGTATCCCACCATCGAGCTGCTTGACCTGTGAATGTTTCCACTAAACTTTGAAGTCGGCCATGTTCTCCAATGTTTTTATATACTTGTTCGACATGTAGGACTGGGGATTCCCTTTCCTTATACCTTGGTGTTTGTGGGGTATTTACATTGGTCGGTTGTAAGGTAGGGCGTTCTCTGAGTTTCTTTTCAAAGATCTTAGGGATAATTGAGACTACAAATCACTGTTGGGTGGGTTTTTTTCTGTACTTTTTGTATATTCCAGCACCCTCTTACTTGTGTTTCATAATTTTCCATCTCCCAGTCATATAATTCAGCATCTGAATTATATCCAACTGAGTCTGGGTTACCTAAGTAAATTTCCCCTTGGGCGTTTGGTTCTGTATAGTCCAGATTGTTGTGGATCTGGTAGAGTTGTCTAACATCTACTTCCTCATCAATTGGTTCAGTCCAAGGTTGTCCTTGGGAAGGATTAATGGGTACAATGACCTTGTGACCATTCCCTTTAAGTTTTATTCTTTCCTTGTCTAGGGATATAGATGCTTTCATCTTTCGTCCCCAAGGTCGACCTACTAGGGCTGGGAAAGAGCTAGAACCTTCCTTCAGGTCGATAATTTCAAAATCAACCTTGGTCGAGATTCCCTTAATGGTTGTGTCGACATCTCTCCAAACCCCAATGGGTTCAATGAGACCTTGGTCGGCTAGTTTTAGATAGATGCCTGACTCATAGAGTCAAGGTTTGCCCATCTGTTCCCATGTATGTCTGGTCATAATATTTACTTGAGACCTGAAATCAAGCACTACCTGTCGGACATGGTATCCTTCGATTTCCAGGTCGACAAGTGGGTCAACATCGTTTTTATCCTTTTGGTTTAAGCTACAAATGTTTTTAGTTTGTTTTTCCCTTGTGGTATCTTTTAGTGTGTGCAATAAGTCAATGAATTGGGCAACTGATTTGTCTATTTGGATGAGATGAGTTAATTGCTGTGTCGTGCTAAGTCGACTGGTAAGACTGTCTTCTTGCTATGCAATGTCTTGAAAGATGTGTGTGGCTTCTTGATAAGTTTGTTTTTCCTTCAGGGGATACGGATAACCATTTGTGTTTTTAATTTTACTAATTTGGGGGTTATCAGGCCCTGTTTTTGGGCCTTGGCGAGTGACAATATGCAGATTTTTAGTAGTTAATATATCATGCTTTTGCACACAAGACAAGACATTAACATTATTTTTATTATTGATCTTTTCTAACATGGTAGGACAATCCTCCAGAGAGTGATTGCCTACCCCGCAATGCGTACAGAATTTAAGGTCAGTTCTGTCTTTGTACGGACAGTCTGCACATCTGTGCCCTTCTTTATAGCAGATGAAGCATTGTGTGGGTCGACGAGTTCGTATATCGCGATTCCCAACAAATCAACCTCTTCCTTCATATCTCTGTCGTCGATTGTCGTACCGACATTCATATCGTCGGCCGTCGTGTCCTTACCCGTTCTGGTAGTTGGTATTATTTTGGTCATTGCTCTGCGCCACTGCATTCGTCTGGTAGACGGCTTGATAGTTCTGTCTGTTTTTTAGGTTGAGTTGACAGTCGGCCGTATTGTGACTTTTTGTCTCGCAAATGGCGCACCAGGAAGCTTTTGCATTCTTCATGTTAAACGCACATTCCTTCATGGAATGATCTCCAGTCTCCTGGCAAATATCGCAAAAGACTTTAGTTTGCACAAATCGGACATCTTGTCGGCTGTAGTCAGTTCGACAATTGTCTTTCGAGTGTTCGGCCGTCGAACATTTCGTACACCAGATTTCTTGATTTTTGAGGGACAATTCTTTCAAGGACTTCTGTACACTTTCCAGCTATTCTTCTATCCTGTGGTCCATTGGATAGGCAAGTATATCTTCGTCCATTTCCACCTGCAGAGCTTTAGTCAGCGCATCTTCATATGTCTTGAAGGTTTCCAGACTGATGTGTCAGCGAATTTTTTGTGATAAGCCTGCAAGAAACCATTGAATTAGCAATTGTTTGTCAATAACATAATCTAATTGACTCAACAGGTCCTTCCAGCGTTTTTCATAATCGCGGACAGTTTCCCCTGGCTTTTGCTGCGTTGTCTTGAGCTTTTTAGCGGCCAAGTGCTTAGCGTCTGGGGTCTTGAAAAAGGATAAGAACTGTGCTTTAGTTTCAGATTTCATTGCTCTGGGTTGCTGTTGTGAAAAGGTCATATACCAGGTCAGAGCCCTTTTCTGTAAGGCTCCTGTGAACTGAGCCATCTGTCGGTCTTCTTCCTTCACCTAGTTTGCATCCCAGATGGACTCGCAGATGAACCAATGTCGTCTGGGGTCTTCATCCCCCTCATAGAGAGGAATGTGGGTAGTTCCGTGACCCATGTCTGAGTCGTTGTCACTGCTATCTGACGGCGGCGGAGGTGGGGTTGTGGGTGGTGGTGAAAGAGGTGGGGTCATTGATATAGTCGAGCCTGAGGAGTTTTGGTCGACGGAACTTGTGCCTCCGTCGGTGGTCGATTTTGCGTCGTACAGTGGATTGTTGTGGATTTGTATTGTCGATGGTCCACTAGAGCTTTGCGAGCTCGGGTCTGACTCTTGGATTTCTTCGAAAGCTGTATGTGGCAGGGGGGGTGCTCCTTCATGTGTCGGTAAGAGCAAGTGGATACTCCGAAAGGATGGTGCCGTTTGAAAGGTCACCCAATTTCCTTCGAGCGGTCGACGTATAACAAGATGTCGTCCAGGGAATGGTTCGTCACCTAGTCGGCTCCAGATAGTAATGTCACCAGCTCGCAGTCGGAGGTCGTCTTCAATAATAGTCTGTATTGTGGTACGTGGATTTACTGGGGAAAGGGTTACTCCTTGGTCGGGGACAGTTATTTGGAGAGCTTCAGGCTGCTCTATCCACACTTCTTGTTCCTTAGGGGCCGCCTCCTCTTCTACGCCCTCTCCGTGTCGGTCATGACCCGACTCTGGTGGGATCTCCTCACGGTCGGTCTCCCTAGGGTTTTGTCTTTGATGCAGCTCTGCTGCTCTTTCTCGTCCAGCTTCCCTTCGCTGCTGTCTTTCATCCCTTTCGATTTTCTTAATGTCCGACATACTTTCCTACAATACTATACCGTCGATTTCTCTTTGGTCGACTTTTCATTACTGGTGACAGCTATCGGCTTTAGGTCGACCAGGATCCACTATAATCTACCTTCGACACATGACCAGCTACCCCCCCATAGCCTACCCGACGCTTTTTAGAAAGCCTGGATAGTTCGAATCACTTGCTCAGGAAGTATTCCCACTCCCTTTCTACAATAAACTTCTCCCACTTCTTCTTCTTGTCTGCCCAGTTGGTGTTTGGTGGTTGTTCGCATAGTGGTGGTCTAGGTTCGACGATGTGACCTGCTCCTTTCTCGATCAGTAATTTGAACAGCAAGGTCGGCAAGGTGCACAAGAATTGGTCAGTGAAATCTATGTAGAATTGTGCTTTGACAGTTTCCACTAACGTCCTGTCTTCGATCGCTCACTCCTCACAGAAGTCAGCGGCGATTTTCTCAAACCACTCCGACAGATTTGTTCGTCCTCCTCGGAATAGTTTATCTAGCAACTGTTGTTCTTTAGTCGTGTCCCGTCTTCTCATCCAGAAGCTGCTTCAACAGTTGTGGCACTGATTCGACAAAATTCACATGCGTTTCCGTGAAAAATCTTGGCTTGGCTTCTGCGACTGTTAATCTGTTTCGTCGTGCGTAATTTTGCAAGTAGTTCGCAACTTTACGGTCCCACCAGTCCTTGATCTCCTGCTCTGGTATCATATGTGCGCATATATCTTAGGCATGTACTACCGGCAACGGAACCAATGTTGTAATCTCACAGATCACATAAGGTTACCAATAATACATACTAAACATACATAAATATAAACAGAGACAAGAGATAAGAACAGATAGAAAGGAACAGATTATATTATCACAATGAGTTCATACAAGGCACAGAACTGAACTGAGTTCTTTGCTTGGCTCAACAGCCTAATATATACAATTTGGAAACAGTTACAACATAACTACGTGTCAGTTCGGTGAACCGACAGGACTGTTAGTTAGCCGACTTAATTAACTAGTTTAGTCGGCTGTCCAACTTGGTCGGACCATCGACTTAGTCGGCTGATCGACTAAGTCGGTCTTCGTTCAAGTCGACTTCGTCGACTTGCTCCTTCTACAAAAACTGTAATCAATATGTGATAGATATATATTTGGTTGTCCCTACCCATCACATTATTTGTAACATTCATACCTATGAAATAAATAAAATATGTGGAATTTCTCATAATTATATTATTTCACATTAAATATAAGGTTGTTAACCATCACACATACAACTTCCAACATATTATATACACACATGACCATATGTTATTACTAAAAACTACTCTAAGTGGTTTGACACTTGTGAGACTACTTTTGAGGCATTCAAGTAGAAGAATAATGGAGTGTCAATTTCAGTCTCTCCTAAATGGAATATACCACACAAATTCATCAGACAATGTTATTGGAAAAGTCTTAGTGCAAGCTTATGATGACAAGAAAGAAGTTAAATGACATCAAGAGCAATCATTTAACCACTAAGTGTGAAGCTCTCACCATTTCGTTGTGGTTTAGTGCTTCAAATTCTATCAACATCACCAAGCACTAATTTAAAATACATCATCACCAAACTATTGTTGGAAATATTATCCCAATAGACTATGTCATCATACAAATATGAGGGAATAATCTATTTTAAACTCGGCAAAAGTCATTTTCCAACATATACCTATCTTGTAATACTTTGGGTGGAATAGAAAACAATTCATAATGATGCATAATTCTCCCACAAAACTATGTATGTTGGCCCTAGGAAAATACAAGAGAAGATAACAAGAATATTGCTCTGAGAGATGAATATTTTGGTCACAAGAAAAGCAAATACTGTGACAAAAGGAGTCGCGGCAAAAGAGGAAGAAAGCAAATCGAGACGAGGAGTTCGACCTATTTTTGGTAGAGATTTAGTTAAACTGGTAGTTTGCTTTTGGGAAATAAAGCATGATTGTAATTTGGGACAATAGTGCCTATTTTTATATGTAATGGGATGGGTTAAATTAGTAAAACACCCTGTCAACTGACAGTTGAGAATCAATCGACGGGTAAAGCAAGAGTTGTAAAATCCTATAAATTCGATCCAAACTGTGTGCGGGTGACAAAACACGATGAGAGGAATGAGATAGGACTTAACGTAGAACAGAGATAGAGAATATATACAAAAAAATAGAGATAGAGACCTAAAGAAGATCAAAATAATATTCTACAAGCTGAGTGGACAGACCAAAGGTGCTAAACGATTTCTCATTCCAGATGAAGAGCACCTTTGTGGTTTTGCTCGAATGGGTTTACATGTTAAACCTTGTGTCTATGCATCTTTGATAGCTATGTTTATGTCGAATTCATATCCATTGTGAATGAGTTGGTCTGAATGTGTCAAGCCAATCTGTTGGGAATGAACTTAACTATATATGTCGCACGTCTAATGTTATGATCATATCGAATAGTAGTTAATGTGTGTTAATGATTTATGTTGCATACCATCATATATGTCGACAGATCAATAGGCTCTCTTCTTGAATGAATGTATGAAACATAAGTTTGTTCCCTAGTTTCAGTCAAGTGATTTGATAATGTTGTAATAAGGAAATTCCCCACATAACTGTAGAAAGTTGGTTCTATCAGTTCCCAATAGATATCTCGGGTGAGACCTCATCTGCGTCGCAGGTGTTGTAGATGGGGTTATGCTCTGTCAGGATGATATCTTGGGCTTTGTTAACAAACAAGGAACCTGAACCTGGGTCAAAAAATAAGTAAGCCAACAAATAGTTTCATTGTTGGGACCTGAATCATCTTGACGGTGATATGTTTTGGCACCTGATGAAACCAGCAATTCAAGATTGGTTTGATTATAAAGCACTAGAGTTTGCATGGGAATAAATTAAAGGATCGTGAATGAGCCTGATAGAATGTTTGGAATGATACATGTACACATATATTCATGATATTTTCTTTAGTGAATTTCCCATTGTATTGCATGAGTGGTTGTCGAAGCTAGCGACCTAGAGGAAAACATTTCAAGGAGGAGAACCTATAGAGGGGAGTCCTTAGTTAATCTAATGGTTGAAGAGAGTTAGTAAGACTATATCTAGGTTTTTCAACTTTCGTGTTGATAGTATTTTGGAGGGATATATCATGGAAATTGCAGCTGACACAATAAATTCATACAGCGAAACAAAAAGAGAATTCTTCCAAGAACCTAGAGGTCGTTATATGAAATATTTGAAGTTGTGGATAAATAAGCTGGTATGTGAAAAAGGGATTCTAAGAATGGAGTCCGATGAGTAAAAAATTGTGCACGATGAACCAGGGTAATGTCACAAGAAATATTGCGAGCATAATGGACGAGAATAAACTGATATTTTTCCTGTTGATAGCGAGAGTGAGAAATAAGGTGGTCACCAGAGAATTGGATTAATATTTCGGTCGAGAAAGAGAAGAAGGACTACGACCAAGAGAGGAATATGCAACGTGACTGAAAGAAAGGACTATGAAATGTCACCACATATCGATGGAGAGTCTTGCGATGAAGAAGAATAATATCAACTTATATATGAAGAAGAAGAAGAAGAAGAGGTACTGGATCAAGATTACGACATACCTGCAACCCCACGTACATCTCCTGGACCATAGGTAATATCTACAAACATGTCGCCCAATGGTTTGTCTATCATAATAATAGTATTAGTGTGAATAGTAGTCAAGGAACTCCCACTAGTGGAACCTTTAATTCAGTAATACCAAGAGTAAAAAGAATGGTTGGAAATGATATAAAGCTACCGATATTTAATGGAAATGGGTTAGAGGACCTTGAGAAGCATTCATTCCTATGTAAGTTGTATGGACAGTGTGACATTTCCAAGATGAGGCCATAAAGAAAGCCCATATGATCAAAACCTTTAGAGGTTGTGAGTTGGGATCATATATGAAATCCTTTTTGGTTCCAGTGGGAATCCCTCAAAATACATTAGATCAAATACATATGAGATTGATATATGAGCTTAAGAAGCCTAAATCTGAGTCATAGTGCATTAAAAAATTAAAACAGATTAAGAAGTTTCCTACGGATTTTGTTTGTGACTTAGACCAAAGATTCAAAACTTTGATGGCTAAAGTAAGTTTTCAGATGTCGAATGCCTGACATAAAGAATGGTTTATTGTGGTGATGTTACTACATATTCGTATTCCTCTAATGAAATAGAATATTGTATCACAGATCAAGGCTCTTGAGCTCGCCATGAAGTTGGATAATTCATCGTTCGGAGTAACTGGTGCAAGAATGATGCAGATACAGTCGCAGCTTACTAATCTCACATTACAACTGCAAGATTTCAAGAAAAGGAAATAAATATAGGAGGAACTCTGGTGTACCCAATGTAGAACTGAAGGCCACCATAAATATTCATGTCCAGCATTCGTGAACTATCTTGCATCAGGCACACTGAATCCGATAAATACACAAGGGATGCCTTGGTGTAGAATTTTTCAAAGCAGATGACACCAGTCAAAAGAATGTTTATATTTACAGAAAATAGTGAGCATACTAACCAGTCTATATTGCAAATTTTGTCGATCAGTAGGACGGGATGAGAAAGATTGCAAAGCATATTAGTTACTACAGGAGAATATAGTCGACGCCTAACTTATGAAGAATGGCGAACATATGCAAGTTGAGGAGCTCAAGCACAATTTCCTAAGGCACAATACCCTCAGGCCCAATACCCTGAACCCAGATGAGGTGGACATTTTAGAGGATAAGGATGAGAAGGATAATTTGGTTATGGAAGAGGCCAAGTCATTTTTTATAATTGTAGACAGCCTGGACATTTTTCCAGAGATTTCACTAATCTTATGTCAACATGCTCGTACTGTAAAGCACTGGATCACACTATTGAATAATTCCCATAGTTAATTTCTAAGTGGCAAGATGGAAACATGGGAAATCAAAACCCACCTCAGAATGCTAATCCAAACATACAGAAGATTTATGTTCAACCAAGGAAACCTAATATTTTCGTCGTGACAAGAGGAGGTGTTGCAACTAGAGAAGATCAAGAAGAACCATATAGACAATTGAGAGAATGCCCGACATAAAAAAAACAAGATGTCATTGATGTCCAGAAGGAAAAGGAAGTAATATTAGATTCTCAACATGAGTTCGTCGATGGAAATCGAGCATCGAATTATGTTGTTCTACTAAATGAAGGACCAATATTGGAAATGTCTCAAAGGTTCGAACATTTTTTTCAAAAGAAACTAGCATAAAAGGTTAGTAAACTAAAATAATTCTCTAAAAGTTGTTTAGAATTAATAATAGATAAATATGTTGTAGCATAAGTGACAGCTTTAATAGAAGAACCTCAGGTACATGTGCGACCAGAAAAGAGAGTTAACCACATTGGGAAAATATTGAAAATTGGTCATGAGCTAAGCATGAATGCCCAAATAGGTGATTACGACATGGATTATATTATTTTGGACTCGGGTCTGATGTTAACATTCTTACTAGACAGACATGGGAAAGTATGGGAAAGTCGAGACTAGTCCAGTCTCCTATCTAGCTAAGATATCCAATCAATCGAAGGTTTTTCCTATTGGCCAGCTGACACAAGTTCCTATTGAAATAGAAGGACTCGGGACTTATGCATATTTTGAAGTGATAGATATTGTTGATAATATGAATTTGTTTCCCATTCCGTTGGATATCGACTGGGCCATTGATAATCAAATTATTATCAATTTTAAGAAGAGGAAGTTGACATTTGAGGATACAAAGTTAAGGGTGGTCGCACCGCTTGATACTCTAGAAGGCCATAGGTATGTCAAGTAGATAAATAATGAAGGACAAGATGGATATCTTGAAAATATCTATAATATTACCTCTATGATGGACGATTATGTGAATCCGACAGACAATGGGAAGCTTAGCTAGCGAAGCATTAGTTCCTTCTCATTGGATTCACGAGAAGCTTTGGAGAATTGGCAAAACTTACTCCATGAAGTATCAATGTGAAAATGTGTAAGAAATACAAAATCAGTGCGACGGGTAGGTACTGAGGTATGTGAGCTTCCTACCTATGAAGGTTTTCCCAACCTAGAATATTTTCTGACATATTTTGAAGAGAAAGTAACAGAACCTCAACACTTGTTAGCCCTAGCCTTTGCATTGAAGAATACACCTGCAAGATGGTGGGTTTTGAACAAGAAGACTATTTTAGAATGGCCTCAATGTTGAAGATTATTGGAAGTCCGATTTAGAGAAAATATTCTCTATACTGGTCTGAAATATACATGACTAACTAATCTCATCGAACATATTGAGCATCATTGCGCAACATGGGAGACTTCATCGCAACATGAATGGGTCCATCAGTTTATACATACTTTGGACACGATACCGAGGAACTAGTATACATCGGTTGAGCTGCGACGAGGAATAGTTGAGTGGGAATCGATAGCTACCAGTTTCATGTATATGTTTGAATTTGTTGATGATCATCCTTCAATTGATGTTTCTCTAGAAGTAATCAAGACTAAGATCTTTGAAGATATTCTTGTGTCAATGAAAAATTTCCATCAGAGTAGCATGACAATCCAACATTGGATGGAATGCTACAATGTATTAGGTGAATCCGATGATGATGATCTATGCTACATAAATATTCCTGAGTCTGAATATACTTGCGTAATGGAAGGATCGGGTGTATTAAGCGGCGAGTTTCTAAATCCTTTGAAAATAAAGAAAGTTAATATTGGTTCTCCAAAGAGTCTGAAGTTTGCTAATATCAGAGACTACTTTGATAATGAGACCATCAGGAATATTACAGACCTACTACATGAGTTTCAGGATCTATTTCCCACTAAATTTTTAGAAATGAAAGGAATTGTTGGAGATATTGGAGAAATGAAGATTCCTTTGAATCTCAACGCAAAACCTTTCAAACAATGACCATATTAGCTCAATACAAGGTACAAAGAAAAAGTTAAGATAGAGTTAGATAGAATATTAGATGCGGGCATTATAGAACCTATTGAAGAATCTGAATGGGTTATCCCTATGTAGTACAAGATAAGAAAACTGTTGGTAAAGTGTGTATCTACGTCGACCTAAGGAATTTGAATGATGCTTTCCTGCATGACCCATTTCCGTCCCTATTTACATATGAAGTAATGGAGAGTGTCAGAGGACAAGAGGTATATTCATTTACTAATGGGTTCTATGGTTACCATCAGATCAGGATTGAAAAGGAAGATCGACACAAGACAACTTTTGTGACGGAATGGGGATGTTTCCAGTATACAATAATGAATTTTGGACTCAAGAATTCTCTTGTTATATTTTCTAAGATAGAGGTACCTGCTTTTAAATATTTCATTCATAATTTCCTTGAAGTCTACTTTGATGACTGGACGGTATTTGAGGTAATAAAAGATCATATTGAGAGTCTTCGAATGATGCTGGAGCGATGTTAATAGTTCCATATTTTCGATAACTTAAAGAAGTGAATTTTTTGTTCCCATTTTGCAATTTTGTTGGTTCATGTGGTTTATCGCGATAGAATAATTATGGATCCCACAAAGATATGATAATAGTCAACTTACCACCACCTTCGACAGTGAAACAATTGAGAACTACATTAGGACATACATGGTACTATTGGAAATTTATCAGAGGATATGTAGAGGTAACTGCCCCTATGGATAGATTGTTGAAGAAAGATGGAAAGTTCTAGTGGAGCGAGCAATTCCAAGAGAGTCTAGATATTCTTAAAAATAAGATCTTTACAACACCCATATTAGTCTTTCCAGACTATACGAAAGAGTTTCATGTACATGTCGATGCATCAACTATCACACTGGGTGTTGTACTTGCACAACCAAGAGAATTGTATATTGATCATCCCATCACATTTTATACTAGAAAATTTTCGACAACATAGAAGAATTATACCACGACTAAAAGAGAAGGACTAGCTAGGGTATATGCTTGTCAAAAATTTTGACACTATTTGCTGGGAGGAAATTTCAAAATGTATACAGAACATTATACGTTGAAACATTTTGTCAATAAACCGGCATTGGGGGGTATATTTGTCAATGGCTTCTCCTCTTACAAGAATTTGACTTTGAGATTATTGTTAAGTCGGGTCGACTGAATTCAAACTAGACCATCTGTCGAGGCTAGAAAGTGGAGAAGAGCTTGGTAATCTCAGCGATAGTCTTCCTGACGCGCAACTATTTGTAGTCAAGATTTTTGATGATCACTATAAATATATTATACATTTATTGAATACAAAATATGCACCAGAAGGATTTAGTATAGCTCAGAAGAAGCAATTAGTTGTAAAGGATGCGGATTTCCAATTGATTGTTGGACAATTATACAAGATGGGACCAGATGAAATCCTTTGTCGTTGTGTCTTGGAACATGAGAGACCGATGGTAATGAATGAAGCACATGCTAGTGTAGCAGGAGGCCATTATGTAGGAAAATCGAAATTGCTTAAAATTTTATAGGATGAATTGTGGTGGAATACTCTGCATGCAAACACCAGTGTTTATTGTCGCACCTATGATATCTTCCAAAGAACTGGAAAATCGTTGCGATGAGATGATATGCCGCTAGTAACACATATAAATTTACAATAATTTGAAAAATTCTCTATTGATTTTCTCGATCCTATTAACCCACCAGGAAAGAGAATGGGTGCACGTTACATAATCATTGCAACTGACTACTTGACCAGATTGGTTGAAGCAGTGCTAGTAAAGGATTGTGCTACTAGGATTGCTGCAATATTTCTATTTGACAGTGTAGTAATCCAATTTGTAAGTCCAAAGGTTTTGATAAGTGATCAAGGTGCACATTTTTTCAATCAGTTGATTGACAAATTAATTGAGGAATTTCAAATGCAGCACCGAAAGACAACACCGTATCACCCACAAGCGAATGGTGTTGTCGAAGAATTCAATAATATTTTGGACAATGAATTGACAAATATGTGTAATGTTCAAAGAGACGATTGGGATCAAAAAATACCTGTGGTACTATGGTATTATCGCACCACAGGAAAAAACTTGATAGACCAAACTCCATTTCGACTGGTTTATGGACAAGAGGTTGTCATGTCGATGGAGTATATTGTACCCAAGCTAATTATAGCTGTGATTATGGAGATGAAAGACATTGGTGATGTCGAAGAAATATTGTTGCAGTTCATCTAACTAGAAGAAGATAGTTTTGTTGCAGTCTATCATCGGAATGTCGAGAAGGAGCGACATAAATATTGGCACGACCGACATATTAAGTGTAAGCAATTTTCGATTGAAGATATTGTTCTCCTCTATGACGGTAAGTTTTTGAAGCATCTTGACAAGCTTCGGACACATTTCCTGGGACCATATATTTTCATTCAGATCACTGAAGAAGGAGCAGTTCAATTGCAGAAATTAGATGGCACACCCTTCAAAGGATTAGTGAATGGAAGTAGGCTAAATCCTTATAAATATAGCCACACTTTGGTCAATTGATAGTTCAAAAAAAGAAGGAAAAAATTTATGAGTGTTTTTGTCGCAAGATTATAAGTGTTGCAAGTTTGTGAGTGTTTTGCAAAGTGTGAAATTTTTGTCGCAGGTTGTATTTCTGTCGCAAACTATAGGTCTGTCGCAAGAGAAAAATTATGTCGTAGACTATATGTATATCGCAAAAGAATAATTGTGTCACATACTATATGTATGCCACCAAAGAAAAATTATGTCGCAGGATATATGTCTGTCACAAGAGAGTAATTGTTGTCGTATGATGGATTTTGGTCGAAATTAACAGTTGGTTGACAATTAATTTAAGGTAATGGGAGATTTTATCGGCATGATTTTTTGTCACATCTGCCATGAATGCACAATAACTACAATTGAATTGACAGGAGAATTGATGGTTTGGTTTGCGGTTTACTTGTCATCATTAGAAAGATTGCTCCTTGTGATAGAATTCTCATCGCCTTTCCATTTATTGCAAGATCATGTGATTGAATGACTGATCAAATGCATAAAGATATGTCATCTTTGCACCAAAGGTTGGGCATTCCATTGTATCTGACTAACTGAAATTTTGCGTTGAGCTGAACTTGTTTTCCTACAACCATTCAAGCTAAACTTGTTTCTTAGAGCATGGTCATTTCTATCTCCAGCACAAGGACTATCCAAGAATTAGGAGTTGAGATTACTTCACCTACACCCATCATGGAAGAACATACATAATTTTTTTCATAGTCACCATTGATTCCAGAAATTTTTTTACGGCCAGACCCGCCCGACCCATCAAGAAAGAAATTCTCTGGTTGTGGAACTGGTCACAAACTAGGAACGTGAATGCCTCCACCTGATGCTGAAGTAACAGGAACTGCTTCAGCCAAGTTTCTACCCAATTATGTTCTACCAATACCATCAGAAGCACCTAAGGTTACTATTGGAAATAATTCCAAGTATCAGTTAGTAACACCAGCGATACCCAAAGGATTTTGGGTGGCGATGAACATTATACCCAACTTGAAGAAAATGGGATTCATCGACCATGACCTTCGGAAGTTCCTTGAACTGGATATGAAGAGATATATGACTAGTGTCCACAATAGTGAGGATGGACCTATTCATGTGGTCCCAATGGAATGGGAGAGAGGATTGCGTAAATCCATATTATTTTCATTGATGCATATGCCACACTTTGGCTGAACAATGGAAGTAAATGCATGTGTAAATCAATTGTTGGATTGTTTTCACGGAGGGTGACTATGGATCGACAAAAAATTATCAGTAGATGTTGAGCTCATAGCATCCTCCTGTAGGAGTTGACCCAACGCCCTTCTTTTCTGGGAAGGACCAGGATACAAATTTAATCAATAGAATGAAGGAAAAGTACAATATGTCGAGGGATAAGAAACGTTTTTCCATCGCCTCTATCAATGACACTATCATTTTGTTCCCAAACTAATTTTTATCCAACAAGCTGTTGCGGAAGATGCGACCCAACCAGTGCACTGCAGGAACAATTTTTGCGGCAGAGCAGTGCGTAATGAGTATCCAGATGAACTAGGAAAGATATTTATTGAATGATTTGTTAGCAAATGCTGCATATGCACAGGAAAAAGGGTAACCCCTTTAATTATTCCTAGTTTTTTATTTTAATTTCATTTGTCTTATGGGAAGAACTACCACACTACCAAGGGGTAGATATCCCTGTGTTGTGTCAACGAATGAGATACCAGAATCTCTGGTTCGACAAGGATAATCCACAGTGACAAAGTGACAATAATGTGGAAATTTATTTGCAAGCCACTTAGATATTGTATTAAGAAGCAAGCCATAATAACATAGGAAACCGTCAAAAAGTTTTGTAATATTATAATATTTTCGTTCAGGGCTCACCATATATTTGTGCAGTCACAACAAGACCCACAAAACCAGTGGTTAGCTATGCAGTTTCAGCTATACGTTGAAGAAATTGACACGATTATTCAATATTGGACTGAAGAATGGAGAGTACCTATTGCAGAGGATCAAATCTCCGTAGAATATTAGTCATGATAGGATGACGCATCGAAGAAGCACAATGGAAACCAGGGAGGTGATCCACTAGCAAAAATCCCAAGAATCTATCCCTACAATAGTCAAAATGAATCCAACAGAGACCTAACATATCCAAAGTTGGGGAATAAAAGAAAACACTCAGGAAAGTCTGAGAATAGTCATAAGAAAAGGAAGGTCAATAGATCATCTAGAATTGTTGGTCTTACAAATGATGATTATAACATGATTCCAGATTGCATGGAGGAATTCACAAACCAAAGATGTAACAATATGGATGAACGCCATACAGACTTAGTAAGCAACATTATAGATTTACTGTAGTAAAATAAGTTAGGGTAGCGGTCAAGAAAGCACCATATTCCACTGTGTCGCAGGACCAAGCTGGCCCATCTGAAGAGCGACCTATAGAGGCATTGTCGACGACCCCACAAACAAAGATTCAAGTAATTGGTCAAGAAATTGACTTAAGAATTACAGAGCTCAATGTCATGATTAAGGATCTTGGTCATGTGACTTTTAATTTTTCTGCAGTACCAATGTATCAACTGCATACTATTCAACATGCTGCAATAGAAGAGATTAAAACAAGAGAGTGTGCAATATTTGGATAGCTGAAGACGTCAAAGAAAACCATTTTTTCGTTGAAGCATGCAATCAAGGAAACAAAGAATAATAAAAAAACTGGCAGGATAACAGGAAGCGTCTCAATGCAGTTGTTACACTCACTTGTAGCATTTTCGTCGAGCAAGGGATCACACCTGTTGTTTAGGGAAAGTATACCTTATGACCTAAGGGTCTGGGGTCACCAACATACAAAAATTAAACTTGCAGATATTCAGCTATCTAGAAATTTGACAGAGAAACAGGGAAGAAAGTTAGTGTACCTTGTTTATGAAGTTTGGTCCTAGCTTTCTCCTTCAATCCAAATGCTCCAACAACTTCTAGCGACCTTCACACCTTCCAAAGAGATAGAAACCTTCCTACAATATCTTAGATGTTATATAAGAGATTAATTAAATATTATGATTGCAATAAGACACCAAGATAATTCATGAATCATATAACATAAGAACATAAGTGCAGCAATTTGGAAGAAAATATCTCTTTATTGATAAGCAGTGATGAAATATACAACCAATATCTTATACAAGTCCTCCTCTGCTAGCTAAGGAACTAATTTCTGCTGCTCCAAATCTCCAAGGGTATTCCTCCAATATAACTTTGCTCTCTTCAAATATATCCTTAGCCTCAACCCCTACTTTCTATTTATACTTGATAAATAGGAGGACTTGCGAAGGTTGAGATGGTTGAGGAAGTTGGGAATGTTATGATTACAAGCCCAACTGTCCTTAACTAAACATGTTTTAATTTTTAATTTTTTTGCTTAGGTTAATCGTGGCTACTAATACTAGCAAGTCGCAAGTGAACCACGACTTTTATAAAGGAAACCCATGAATGAAAACTATGATCATGTAATCGCGGGTTGTATATATGGCTACCCGCGAATGGATCACAGGTTTTTGTGGCAATAGTCATGATTTCACCTTAATCCCTTTATAAAACATAGGCAAGACTGGAAATATGAAGATGCATCAAGGCACATGCTCATCTATAGGTTTGGGATACTTCAATCCATTGTGTCCTTTTGTGTACAGACACATTGAGTGTCAGTTTTCAAACAGAGAAGAGACATTTCACTGGATGACAAATGCACCCTAATGTATGAGGTCAGAGGGAAACGATGGCTGAAATACATTACAATTTTTATTCTTGCAGAAATCAGTTTCCAAGGCTGCAGAGAGGTGCATGAAATAGACATATCAAATTTATGTACAAAATCATTTATGAGGATGCCATGTTCAATAAAATAGAACACTAGATCCTTTAAAATATTTGATTACATCATATGATATAGGAAACAAGTCCACGGATGTATTACAATGGTGGATCAAAGCCACAATATACAATGATGAGTCTTCAATATCTAGAAGTAGTGTCACAGAACATAACACAATCTTGTTCAACTTAGGTTATAGAGATATGGAACCAAGTTCTTCATCCAAATACATAGTAACTATTACAATTCCTACCATGTGAATATGTAAGTTGAAGTCGAACATGGAAGGAATTCATCATAGTGTCAGTAAATGAGTGATGCTACCAACTGAAGCAAAGGAGTTCACCAATATGGATAGTGAATCCTAAGGTACTATCTTCAAAACTCTAGATCTTCTTCTTCAGGAGATGTCGATGAGAAACCATAGTGTGAGGAGGAAGGAAATGAATCCCTCAACAGATCACAAGAGTAATTAGGAAACTGGATGAGGGAAGGTAGACACAAGGAATTCTCAAAAATGAAAGTCATGGGAATCAGGATGACTAGATAGAGGTAAAGATCCTTGAACAGTGAGCACGAAACAAAGATTACCCAAGGTAGTTTTTATACCTTCAGATAGGACAACTAGGCTTATTTGTTGTCTAGGAGACATGATGAGATTCCCCATGTATAAAGAACAAGTGGAGGAGTAAAAACTTGAAGTGATAGTTAAGCTGGAAGTGGAAAACTGAGACATGAGTATCAGGAAGTTAAAAGAGTGCTTTTTTCAAGGATGACATGCTGCCACTGCTTATAACCCAAAGAGTGAAATTCTTCCTTACCTTTCTTGTTAAGTTTTAATGAGTCCCTAAAATTCAACTCGAGTCTCTCTTCATTTTTGACAAGCTTGAAGAGGAGAGAGAATAATGCTTGATATGTCACAGATTCATGGATTTTAAGAGCCTAAACTAGTAGATGCTCGTTGGTGTTTTCATAATTTTGAGAGTCTGAAAACTCTGAAGAAGACTCTAGGGGGGTGTTTTTTCATAAAATTTAGTCTCCTGAGGCTGAAAAAGTATAAAACAATCCACAGAAGAACTCTCTTAGCTTCTGAAGAACTAAGGTATACCTTTTTTGTATTTAGTCGACAAGGTCCGAAAAGGGGTAAACTATCACCAGACTGATGCACCTTCAAAAGCAGCATATAGCCTGAGTTTAACAAGTGTGAAGGAAGGCAAGATCACTCAAAAAGTTCCATTTATTTACGAGATATGGGACTTACAACAATAAAATCTATGCTTTGTTCTTTAGGGTTTAGCAAGCTCGAAATATTTTTCATGTTTGGGTCCAGTGCATGAAAAAGAGAAAACTAAGCTCATACCGAGGGTTCCTTTTTCGTAATTTTAGTCCTTCGGGTCCAGAAAAGAGATAACTCTACAACTGAAGATACTCTTCTTAGTTCCGAAGAAAAGAGAGTGTTCATTTCTCATAAATAATCTACATGGTCTGAGAAAGAGATAACTTACCACCAATGTAGATGACCATTCAATTTACCTTAACGAGTTTGAACGAACAAGTTTACTCAATTGTACAGACTGTTTTAAGGAGTCATACTAGGGCCTAAATAAAATTCCATAAGGGCGGGGAGCTTTATATTAGGGCATACCTTGTAAAAAGATGCAAAATGAGGTTCATTTTGTCATGAAAAACAACTACAAAGGCTCTCGTAAACCTAACACAACTGCGACATGGGTACCAGAAAGACAATAAGATATTCTAAACTAGGGTTAGTTATGTAAAGGATTCCTTATCCATGGAAGAACAATGATGTGTATGAGGTAAAATTGGTTATACACCATAATCCATGGATGAAAAATTGATCCTAGGGTTAAGTGGACTATAAGGTGTGAGTGAAAAAATTGTAATGAAGACCAAATCCTACCCTATATGCGACAACAATCAACTTTTTGATCATCTAAGACCTGTTGCAACTAGTAAAATACCATGGTATTAGTTCGGATGTCAAAAACTGACTTTAAACGATACAAAGTGGGTAAAGTTTTTAAATTTTTACTATAAATAGCTCAAAATAAAAAATAAACATACCATTTGGAATTTTTAACCATATTTGGCAATTTTACCTCCATACTTCAACTTATCGGTGTGGAAAATTTAGTGGACCAAATTTGAATCCGCAAGTTGCAGGTTGGTGGTCTCTCCCTCCTCTTTCATTTAATCCATTCCAATTTTTTTTAATGGTGAATTAAGTGGTTTTTTTCTTGCCCTAAAGGCATCCCGGGGTACTCGCTGGTGGCCTTCATTAGACCCGTGGGTTTCCTGCAGTGAAACCCGCGAGGGATTCGCGTTGTGCAGAAAGAACACTCACGAATACTGCACAACCTAAGGTTTTTTCAAAAATGATATATGCAGATGATTTTTGATGGATTCTAATGAAAGAAATGGTTCTTTGGCAGGAAATCATGGTGTTGGAATGGAGAGAACAAGAGAATGGAGACATGGATCACGATGCCATGAGAGATGTTGCAACTTTGCAAGATTTGTAAATACATGGTTTATTAAAATTCTATTGTACTTCGAATATGTGTGCCCAAGTCCACCTTTTGGAGACCTTGGTGAGCTATTGGGATCACGAGCTTTGGCTCTTTGACCTCCAAGGGGAGACCTTGGAGTTGACAGTAGATGATATTTACTTCATCATGGGACTATCTGGAAAGGAAAAACCTATGAACTTGGAGGGAACCGACCAGGGCGGTGACCCACTTAGTGTAAAAGACTACATAAATACCTATTGTTTTCCTGAGACACAAGTCCTAATTTTACATATTACCAGCTTTCCATTGAATGTCATGGTGAGCACATTTTCCAGAGTTGCAGGGTCATCCATGCTACATTTAGCAACATGGACCCATATGCGTGTAGCGCTAGAGTGCACACGGGGTGCACTGTTTGACTGGTGCTCGACATTAATCCTGATTATGAAGAAACGTCTTTCTGACTGCAAGAGGGGCTTAAAGAAGAAATTTGGATACACCAGTATACTAGTTTCAGTCTTCTTTGATATGGTTCCTTCCCTCATTCTTGTTGTGACTTTACCTTGATTCCCACCCCGTGAGCCTAGACTCATGTGGTGGGGAGATTTTTTTTCGACAAGGTGGCCCTTGTGCGATCCAGAGTGACTATGGTGCTGAATTATACTCCTGGTCAAGTAGGCAGGTACCTGCTCTTGAGCAGTTCCCTTATGTTGGAATATATTTTCGTGGAGATCCAGAACTCATCCTCCCTCCTGGAGGAGCATGGGGGGAGATAGTTTTTCATTATTTGATTTTTACGATATTTTATTCATAAATATATATATACATATGTACTTGAGTTTGACCTTCCTTATGTCTATATGCATATGTTGGACCAGTATGCACTAACAGCCATCGCAAAACTTTTGTGCGGCCCATGCAGGTTGGTGGAGAGGATGCGATGCTTTGTTCCGTTGAGGGGAAGCTGGCCAAGCTTACCCAGGATGTCCCCATGCTTAGGATGGATAAGATCCCCATGGAAATGGAGGAGCATGTGGTTGGGGTTCCTCCATCCTGGTTACGCCTTCTTAGAAGGGTAACTAGGGTCTTACTAGGTTATAAGGAGGCTGTAGAGGTAGCTCCAGCCGAGGAGTCTAACGATCATCGCTAGAATTGGGCATATTAAAGATTATGATCCTATTTTTTGTATATTGATGTAATTATATATATATGGTTATGTACATGTGCTTCAAATGTGTCTGTATATTTTATTTTACAATATGTGTGTTAAGTTCCAGTCAAGTATATAATTTGCATATGCATCAGTGATTCTATTTTGATTTCTTGAAATATGATTGTATGAAATATATTCAAAATTTCTTTCAAGTAACCTAACATGTAAAATATGACGTAGTAAGTTAGGGTTTCACACCTGATAATCACCATTAAGCTGGGAAACCATGAGCTAGGGGTAAATTCTAACCTCCAGACGGATAATGCCATGCAAAGTAGCATCCCTTAACAACTCAATGACTGCACTGTATTCAGCCACATTATTAGTTGTAGGACCTAAGAAGGCACCATCAGAGGAAACCAGTTGTTCTGAGGGTGTCTAGATAACCCAGGAAGCTGAATTCGGATTACAAGTGTGGCGACTGGAACCATCAACAAAACCTATGAACCACTCGAATGACATCTGAAACAACCAACTGACTATATAAGAAACACTAACCATTTAATGACCTATTCTACATGAATATACAATAATAATACAAAAAAATACCATGCCTAAGAATAATACTTCTTTAGGTAGAGCCCATTTCTGGGCTCGGGAAGCTTGTTTCAATCGTAATCGGTTAATTCATAAGCTCCCTTTTTCAAAAATTTTGATGCGACATAGGGGCCTAACCACATAGACTTAAACTTCCATGCCCCCAGTGGTTCCTTGTCTTGATCTCAGATAAAAATAAGTTCTCCCTTGGAGAAAAATATTGGCTTAACCACTTTATCGTTTTGGTTCTTGACCCGGTTCTTATGAGCCTCATTTGCAGTTAGCGTGTCTCTGCGATGTTCATCTAGATTATCTAAGTGAAGAAAACACTCTTCAAGATCCATAGTGTTGGGAACCACATGAATAACAACTTTCAGATATGGTATCTCACACTCAACCAGTGTGGCTGCTTCCACCCCGTGAACGAGTTAAGGTGAGAAACCAATAGCAGTATTAACATTAGTTCGCTATGCCCAAAGTGTAGGGTACAGCATGATATTCCTATTTGACCTACTCACGTTAATTGTGCTCTTTAGAATTTTTTTCAAGGTCTTATTAGCCGCATCTACTTGTCCATTCGCCTCAGGGTAAAAAGAATATGAATGGTCTTTCCTAAACCCTAGCATGGTGGTCAACTTAGTCGTCATGTTGTTCTGAAAATGACTTCCATGGTCAGCGACAATCTGCTTTGGTATGTCAAGCCTAGAAATGATTTGGTCGAAAACAAAATAAGTTGTTGTTTCTCCATTGACCTAAAAGGTAGGCACTTCCTCTGCCCACGTCGTAAAGTAGTCTATAGCGACAATGATGTATTTTTTACTCCCAATAGAAATTGGGTTGCATGTCATGTAATCAACCCCCCACTTAGTGAAGGGCCCTAACGTGATGATGGGAAACAAAGGATCAGGGTGTGACCACATCTTTCTGGTATAAAGCTGACAAGGATGACAGCACTTTACAGCTTCCACGCAATCTTTAAAGATAGTGGGCTAGAAATAATCAACATGTAGAATCTTTTGGGTCATTGCTAACCCAAATAAATGACCCCCACACACTTCGCTATGGGAATCATTTAGGACATGCTCTGCCTCCTCATGGGTGAGGCACCAAAGCAAGATAGAATCTACCCCTCGTTCATACAAGGGCTCACCGATGATAAGGTCATTTTTAGCATTAACCCGTAACTTACGTCAATATTCCCGCAAGAAGAACGCAAGACACTTGAGAGTCTGAAGATATACTAAAATATCTTCGTACCAAGGATCCGACGTTGAGATAAAAAATATATACTCATCTAGGAATCATTCTTCTTCCACCACTAGAGTTTCTTCTGTAGGGAATTCCGAGATCAATTTTGGGAATACTAAGGATTTTTTGGACTTACAGACTAAAAATCCAAGTCAAACTCTTAGAGGATGACTATCCATTTATTGAATTTTCCCCCAATTATACATCGAGATAAAACATACTGGAACATATTCACATCTACAACCACTGTGGTTGTCCTTAGCAAGATATAGTGTCGTAGCCTATGAACGGCATAGACTACTGCCAATTCCAACTTCTCGATGTGTGAGTATCTAATTTCAGGACCTGCTAATGCTCAAATAAGGTAGTAGATGGCATGCTCTTGGAGCTCATCGTCCTCTTGAACTAGTACTACTCATATGATCGACTCGAACGCGTCCATATACAATATAAAATATTTAGCGTAATCTGGTGGATGCAAGAGAGGAGCCAATAATAAATCCTTCTTCAATGCCTCGAAAGCGAGTTGTGCAGTTTCATCCCATATGAATGGGGTATCTTACTTCAACAAGCACTTGAAACTCTTTGTGATATTAGCATAGTTGACTATAAACCGTCGAAGAAAATTGGATTTCCCCTATAGACTCTGCAGTTTCCTTCTAGAATGATGAGGAGGCATATTTACAATGGCCTCAACTTATAATGGATCCACCTATATACCTTTATTTGACACAATTAACCCTAGTAATCTCCCCGAATCAACGCAGAAAACACACTTATGGGGATTCAAGCGTATTTTATAGTATCTTCACCGTTCAAAAATCATACGAAGATGGTCTGGATGGTTCTTCTTCTGGCAAGAATGGGAAGTAAAATCATCTAAGTACGGTTCGATGATATGCTTTATATCGTTGAAGGAAAAATTCATTTCCCACTGGAAGGCAGCTCCGATATTTTTCTAACCAAAGGGAATTTTCTTATACATGAAGTTTACCAAAGGACAAATAAAAGTCATTTTATGATGGTCTTTTGGTTTTGTTTGAATTTGATTATACACCTAAAAACCATCCATAAACGAAGATACTTTACTACCTACACAAGCATCAATAATCTGGTGGATAAATGGTGTGGGGTAGTTATCCTTGGGACACGCCTTGTTTAAATCAAGAAAATCAGTGAAAACGCATATAGTCCCTTGTTTTTTATCAACTGGAACAGGATTGGATACCCATTCCGTCAAAGCAATTGGGTAAATGAACCCAGCTTTCAATAGTTTCTCCACTTTAGCCTTGACGGTTATCACTTTCCACAAATTTACCGGTCTAAACTTCTATCGAATAGGTTTCACATCAAGGTAGGTACAGATTTTATGTTCAACTATCAATGGGTCAATTCTTGGCATCGCCTCATACGACCAAGCAAAGATGTCATGAAATTCCTTAAATAAGGAAGTGTAAATGGAAACCTCTTCTGGAGAATAGTTTGCGCCAATATGAACATTTTCCATGGCGTTAGGGTTTGAAAAAATGTCGATTGAAATGGTAGTAGATATGTTTTCCATATTCCCCTCGGCAAGTATTCCCTCCTTAGGTAAAGGATTAATCAGCAGATCAACACCTTCTTCTAGTCTCACATGGAACTCTAAATTCTCAATCTTGCTTAACTCTGGAAGGAAGAAGGACTTATGGTGAAGGTCTTCACAAATATTTTCTCGTCCAATCATAGCTTCTATAATGGCTTCGTTAGAAGGAAAAACCATATCCAAGAAATCATAGGAATATGTGGATTTCTCCGCCTAGACGAGCAGATAGGATTCGCCTGACTCCTCTAAGACTGAAGAAGGAGTCGCGATGGAATCAGATGTGGCATTAAAAACAGCTTGATAAGCTACTTCCACTGCCAATAAGGGCACTTGAGGCTCTATTCATGAAGGAAGGACCCAGGGTTCAGTTATATCCACAACCGTCATGATAAACTTCCCTACACTTGTTGTATCTAAGTAGTTAATAGGAGCTAGTATATCGAATGTGCCCATCAGTGATGTATACATTCCAGCTCCCAAGATTTCACTAGTTGATTTCATCTGATCTATCAATGGTATCATGGACTCATTAATTTCCAAATGGCCTTTTCGAGTAAAACTCAGTTGGTCAACTATAACCATCTTCCCGTTGTGCGAAAACACTACAACTCAGAAAACGGACAAGGAAATAACACACATGGCATAAGTATAACTTCTCCCCAAAATCATATTATAGTCCATAGTATAATTGATCACTTCAACTTCAACAGACATTGCTTTCCTTGCCAACTTTATTTCAAAAGCTGGTAGGATACATTGTGGACAGAATTATCTTCTGTTGAAAGCAGTAAGTAGACAGTTCAATGGCACCAAATCTAGGGATCCTAGGGATTTCCAACAAGACATCGACATGATAAACGTGGAAGCACCTTCATCGACCATCATTTTTCCAATGGCCTTCCCTCCATGGACAACATTGATTGATAAATACACATGGTATGGCAGGCATATTTTAACATCAGACAGATTAAATTTTTCCAACATGCTCACTGAGTCCATGCTACCTATGGTTACCAAGAGTGAGTCCCTTTGAGAAGGGCAACTTTGTAGCACCTCCAATGACGACATCGCACAAGGGGTTTAAGCTAAGTCTTAAACTACATAATAGTTAGATGCATCCCTCACATGAGGGTTGTGAAATGTTTTCTTGAAGACACCTTTCTGTATCTTAGGCATTGGTTCATCTGGTTTCTCAATAGTGAGAGGGGTTGAAGTTTTAGTAGTAGACTTACCTCTATCCTGAGCCTCTAATTCGTATTTTTTGTTACTTGTTTGTAGGAGAGTACTAGATCGAACCATGTTGATATAATTATGATCAGTAGGAGCACTAGCTGTGTCCCCAGCATCTTTCGAAGCAGAAGTTGTATTCTATCCTTGGGGAAAGAGATCCTTCAGGACAGCGAGTTGTTGAGTTTTGAGCAACTTCTGTGCTTGTTTCCTTAAGGGGCACCGATAAGTTAGGTGGTCTCCTTAACAAGCTTGGAAGGAAACTTAACTATTTTCTTATCTTTCTTTCCCCCATCAGCATTATTCATGGGTGTTGGTTTATTTATTTCCCCTCATGCTTCTTCCCTTTATTCTTTTTCACACCATGTTGATGATTTCCCTTTTGGGAATACTGTGCAGAATAGACATTAGCACTTTGTGGTAAGGGAGCGGTAGCCTTAGCTGCCTCCACTGCAAATTGTTTCACTAACAACTCATGGATTTTCTTGGCCAGTGATTCTACAGTGGGAGTACTAACTAAACCAACCACACCATCAGCATGGGGTCCAGGCTTGGGTTTCTCCTGGTCATTCGTAGACCTCCGAGCCTTAGGGATAGTTTCATATAAAATCCTAGATTGAGCATATATCAGATATAACTGCTAGGCCCTGGGGATTTCCTCTTCCTCTGTGGTAACCCCCGATGTGGACACATCCTTATAAATATAAGTCAGTAGATATTTCAAGAACCACTCCAACAAGAACTTGGGAGGTATGTGTTAGATTTTTATCATTAAGCTAGCAATACATTAGGATCTTTAACTGAGAGAATAACAAGCATAGCAATCAAACACAAGAGATAATGAACACAGTGTTTATCCTCGGGGAAACCATAAATGGTGAAAACCCCGCATCTTCCTCAGAGATAGAATCAGCACCAAAAGTAGAACCCAAAACAGTAAGTGATCTCCTGACAGCAATAACCTTCTTTCTATCTAGCCCTAGTGTCTTCTCCTTCCTCAACTATGCGCTACACTTAAGTGTGTATGAGATGTGTGATAAATAAAGAGGCCAGCTCTCTATTTATAGTAATTCCTGACTTGACTAAACCCTACTAGGGCCGGCCTCACTAGGAGAGTCTAATAACCCTAGTGCCCTGGAACTGTGGGGACTTTAACCCTTAACCAATAGGAGGGTTACCCACAATGACTTGACATGACTTGTTTACATTATAGATCTTCTCGATAGGAACATCGGGGCATGACATGAATCAAGTACATCCCAGAATAAACATCGGGTTACAATATATAAGAAATACAAGTGAAATACATTCCAAAGTTACATATAAATCAACACTCCCTCTTAACTAGGAAGGTATTCTTTCGACACAATTTTCAGCACAAGTCTTCTTCTCTGTATCTTATGGATCATCATCGAGTCCTTTTCATCTTCAAGTCATCTTCATCTTCAAGTCATCTTCATCATCGGATCTAAATCGTCTGATCTGGATCATCACTGGATCTGGATCATTGCTCGATTTGGATCATCACTAGACATCATCACTCGATCTGGATCATCACTGATGGAACATCATCACTCGATCTGGATCATCACTGGGTCATCATTACGGGTGTTATCTATTGATTATTCTTGTCATAGGAATATCTATAGAGCCATCCCTTTTTCATGCTAGATGTACATCTATAGAGCCAGTCCTTTTTCATACTGGATGTATCTTCACAGAGCTAGTCCTTTTTCATACTAGATGTGGCAGCTACACAGAGCCAGTCCTTTTTCATACTGGATGAGTCTTCACAGAGCTAGTCCTTTTTCATACTAGATGTGGCAGATACACAGAGCCAGTCCTTTTTCATACTGGATGAGTCTTCACAGAGCTAGTCCTTTTTCATATTAGATGTGGTAGCTACACATAGCTAGTCCTTTTTCATATTAGATGTGTCTTCACAGAGCCAGTCCTTTTTCATACTGCATGTGGCAGCTACACAGAGCTAGTCCTTTTTCATACTAGATGTGTCTTCACAAAGCCAGTCCTTTTTCATACTAGATGTGGCAGCTACACAGAGCTAGTCCTTTTTCATACTAGATGTGTCTTCACAGAGCCAACCCTTTTTCATGCTGGATGTGGCATCCACACAGAGCTAGTCTTTTTTAAACTAGATGTGTCTTCATGGAGACAACCCTTTTTCATGCTGGATGTGGCATCCACATACATCTGACAATGGAAGGAACCAATAAGCTCACCATGTCACGGCTCTTACATCCGACCATAGAAGGAACTAATCCTCTCACCATGTCATAAGGGCACAACACTTACATCTGACCATGGAAGGAACCAATCCTCTCACCATGTCGGAAGGGCACAACACTTACATCTGACCATGGAAGGAACCAATCCACTCACCATGTCAAAAAGGCATAGCATTGACACATCACTTCCTCTTGGGAGGAATCTCGATCTAGAGAACACCAAGCTTCTCCCTGAAGTACTCAAAATTCACCCTAGCCAATGGCTTCATCAACACATCAGCTATTTGTTCATCCATCACAACATACTGGAGCTTCACTACTCCTCTCTACACCATATCCCTGATATAGTGATACTTGATCTCGATATGCTTCGAATTCTCATGGAATACTGGATTCTCTGACAACTTTACACAACTCTGGTTGTCACAGTATATACAATTAGCATCTAACTGGAGATCAAATAAATCAGACAGTAGCTTCCTCAACCATACTGCCTCACAACTAGTTGAACAGGCTGCGACATATTCTGCTTCAGTGGTACCCAATGCCACACAGGATTGCTTCCTACTAAACCAAGAGATCACACCTGATCCCATACTGAAGCAACACCCATGAGTGCTCTTCCTATCAATGGCACTGCCTACCCAATATGAATCAACATAACCCTCCAATTTAATCCTTTGATCAGTCTTATACTTGAGCCCATAATCAACCGTACCCTTTAGGTACCTCAGAATGTGCTTTGCAGCAATCAAGTGAACAAGTCTCGGATCTGTCAAATATTGGCTTAAGGTGTTCACAGCAAAGCAAATATATGGTCTCGTGTTCATCAGGTACATCAAGGACCCAGTCATCTGAAGATACATCATGGCATCAATTGACTATGATGAAGCATCACTCAATAGCTTCAAATTCGATTCCATAGGTGTGGTTAATGCCTTACAGTCCATCATCCCAAATCTCTTCAGGATCTCTACTGCATACTTCCCTTGTCCAAGGAAGATTCCATCTGTATTCTGCCACACCTCCATACCTAGAAAAGAATGCATCATACCCAAGTCCTTCATTTTCAACTCGGCAGCAAGCTTTCTCTTCGTATCAGCAATCAACCCATCCATACTTTTCACAAATAGATCATCTACATATAGTAGAAGCATCACTGGGTTTCCATCTTCAACCTTGTAGTAAAGGTTTGAATCTGCTTTACTCTTGGTAAAGCCCAAACTGGATAGAAAGCTGTCAATTCTGCCGTACCATGTCCTGGGTGCCTGTTTCAAACCGTACAGGGCTTTCTTCAATCTGCACACATGAGACTCCCTGTCATGTGTCTCAAAACCGAGTGGTTGCTCCACATACACTTCCTCTTCCACTACACCATTCAAGAAAGCAGTCTTGACATCCATTTGGTGTATCTTCCATTTCATCACTGCAACCAGATCAAGTACCACTATGATGGAAGTGTATCTGGCTACAGGTGCAAACGTTTCTTCATAGTCTATTCCTTATTTCTGGGATAAACCACGAGCAACGAATATTGCTTTATATTTCTCTATGCTGCCTTCTACAGCATGCTTAATCTTGTAGATCCACTTGGAAGTTACAGCTGACTTCCCTTCTGGTCTTGGGAAAACATCCCAAACATCATTCTTCATGATCAATTGATACTCTTCAATCATAGCATCCTTCCATTCTTTTCGTTCTACCGCTTCTTCATAATTGGAAGGTTCTTTATCAATGAAGTCACATAGTAATGCTACATAACTGGAACAGGATCTGGTCCTATTTCTTTCTCTAAGATTCTCTTCTGGAACCCCATATCTTTTCACACCTTGGATAATCTCTCGTACCCAAGCAGGTTTCCTCTTGTGAGGATTATTTTCCTATGGTGGATCTACAGGTCTTTGTGGTTCTTCAAATTCTCGATCTTCTTCTTGAGTTTCTTCGTTCATGATTGTATCATGAATTCTGGGAGCTTCTGCTTCTTCAAGTTCTTCAGCAGGTTTCTTTCTGGATTTGATGTAGGTTGAATCTTCGTTAAATGTTACATCCCTACTGATGTCAATCTTCTTGAACCCTGGAAAGTATATTCTGTAAGCCTTCGATCTTTCAGAGTATCTCACAAATATACCCTTCTTTCCTGAAGGATCTAATTTTGTCCTCTTCTCTTTTGGAATGTGTATTTACACTAGACAGCCGAATATTCTGAGATGGCTGACTTCTAGTTTCTTGCTGGAGAAGACTTCTTCAGGAGTCTTGTTCTTGAGTACTCTGTGTGGAGTACGGTTCTGTACATGAACTGTTGTTCTGGCTGCTTCTGCCCAAAGATGCATAGGAATATCTTGATCATGAAGCATAGCTCTTGCAGCTTCCACGATCGTTCTATTCTTCCTTTCTACAATCTCATTCTGTTGTGGATTATAAGAGGTGGACAACTCCCTCTTAATCCCTAAGTCTTTACATAGTTCTTTGAACTCATTCGAAGTGAATTCTTTGCCATTATCTAATCGAAAAGTCTTGATCTTCTTTTCAGTGTGGTTCTCGATCAAGGCTTTGAATTCCTTGAACTTGCTAAATACTTCATATTTGTTCTTCATGAAGTAAATCCACGTCTTCCTGGAAAAGTCATTAATAAAAGAAACATAGTATGCATACCCGCTTAGATAACTTGATGACATTGGTCCGCATACATCGGAGTGGATTATTTCCAAGATTCCTTTTGCCTTGCTCTCGCTACTTGGAAATGTCTTCTTTGTATTCTTTCCTTTCGTGCATCCTTTGCAGACTCCATCATGTTTTGCTTGAATTTCTGGAAGACCTTCAACAGCTTTGCTTGCAAGTGGTAGTGCTCTATAATGCACATGTGCAAGCCTTCTATGCCAAAGTTAATTTGGTTCTAGTGAGTCATGAACCAAAGCTTGTTCTGGTTGGCCCTTCAACTTGTATAGACCTCCTTCTTGTTCCCCAATCACTATTGCATCGTCAAAATTCTTTCCCTTTGGCCACATAAGAACTTGGCCATCTACAAAAGCAACCCTCGTTCCTTTTGCATCCAATGAAAATATGGAGAGGAGGTTCTTCTTTAGTCCTGGAACAAATAATACATTCTTCATCTTCATAGACTTTCCAGAGTCTAGTGTATAGGAGGATTCTCCACTACCTTTTATTAGATACTGGTAGTCATCCCCAAGTTTCACCTTGTGAGGTGACTCATGTTCAGATAGCTTCACAAATGATTCTTTGAATCCCGTCATGTGCTTGGAAGGACCATTTTCTATGAGCCAATCAATGCTTCCATGTGAAATAGTTCCCGTGAGAGTGGAGATCAGCACATATTCTTCATCACTTTCTTGTCTGACTCTCTTTGAGGAAGGTTCATCATCCTCTGCGGCATGAGCATGATGTCTTCTCTTGTTTTCCTTCTTCTTCTTTAAGTTCCCTTTATTAGGGTAGAATCTGGATATGTGACCTTTCCCATCACATGTGTAACATCTAATGGTAGACAGATCTTTTCTAGGGTGTGAGATCTTACCTTGGGAGTGATGATGGTTCCTCCCGGTTTTCTTGGAGTGAACTGTGAGAGCTTGATCTTCACTTCCCATATTCTCTTCTCGAGCTGATATCCAAGATTCTTCTTGAGAGCATTCTTCCCATAGTCTACTGAACTTGACTAACTTATTTCTTGCACAAATCCCTTGAATAAAAGAGTCCCATGATCTAGGGAGACCATTCAAGGTGGTCATCATAATCTCTGCATTTTCCACTTCTTCATCTATTGCTTCCAGCTGTTCCTTGATCTAAGATACCCTTGTAAAGTAAAACTGAATAGTCTAAGCATTCTAGATCTTCACATTCTTCAATTGGTTTCTCAGAGTCATCTTCCTGTTTATGTTCTTCCCTTCAAACAATTTGGTTACGGCATCAAACATAGATTTAGGTGTCTTGAGGGAGGACACTTGTGGTATGAGGTGACCCTTGATAGAATCAGCAATGATTCTCTTTTCCATAACCAACTTCTTCTTATGTAAGGCCTTAGCCTCATCTCCCTCTGGATCTGGAACCTCCTCATTGATATAGGAGTCCAACTCATTTTCTTCCAGGACTAGGGAGATCCTATACTTCCAGGCTCGGAAGTTATCAGCTCCCTCAAGATTTTCATCAAGCTTGGTGTGATGAGACATCTTAACTGAGAACCTCAAATGGAAATACAAAATATTTAGATCTTACCAGGTCAAGATGTCGGATCTGGATTTGGAGCTAAAATCCTGCAGCGCTGGTTCAGTAGCAAATTAGGGTTTTTCTTTTTCAGAGTTATGTCCAACCAAATGCTTTGAATTTGATCCCTAACTTCGATTTTGGGGAGGAGATCAATCCAGGCTTGGGCTCACTGAAAAATTCCTCTTTGTGAGAAGCCCTAATTTTCTGCAGCAGTGTCGGGTCCAAAACTGAAAAACCTCAAAATTGGATTCTGCTTCAACAGAAAGATGTGCCCTAAGGAGGAGATTTAATCCAACCTTCTTTTGTTGAAAATCTGTGGAGGAAGATCCACTAAGTAGGAATCCCTAGTTCCTGCAGTTGCACAGTGTCTTCTTCTCAGGTTAGCTCTGATACCATGTTATATTTTTATCATTAACCTAGCAATACATTAGGATCTTTAACTGAGAGAATAACAAGCACAGCAATCAAACACAAGAGACAATGAAGACAGTGTTTATCCTTAGGGAAACCATAAATGGTGAAAACCCCGCAACTTCTTCAGAGATATAATTAGCCCCAAAAGTAGAACCCAAAATAGTAAGTGATCTCCCGATAGCAGTAACCTTCTTTCTATATAGCCCCAATGTCTTCTCCTTCCTCAACTATGCACTACACTTGAGTGTGTATGAGATGTGTGATAAATAGAGAGGCCAGCTCTCTATTTATACTAATTCCCGACTTGACTAAACCCTACTAGGGACGACCTCACTAGGAGAGTCTAATAACCCTAGTGCCCAAGAACTGCGGGGACTTTAACCCTTAACCAATAGGAGGGTTACCCACAATGACTTGACATGACTTGTTTACATTATAGATCTTCCCGATAGGAACATCGGGGCATGACATGACTGAAGTATATCCCGGAATAAACATCGGGTTACAATATATAAGAAATACAAGTGAAATACATTCTGAAGTTAGATATACATCAACAGTATGGTGGCTTTAATAAGCCTCTTTCTTCTTTGCTACTCCTGAATATGATCGAATATGTGTGTGGCACTGTGTTAGATTTTTATCATTCAAGCTACCATTATGATCTTATGATCTTTAACTGAGAGAATAACATGCACAGCAATAAAACACAAGCACAACAGAAGAGACAAGAGACACAAAGAATTTTCCTCGGGGAAACCATAAATGAGAAAACCCCACAACTTCCTCAGAGATAGAATCAACACCAAAAGTAAAACCCGAAAATATAAAGATGATCTCTCGACAGCAGCAGTCTCTCTCTTGTCCCAGTAACTTCTCCTCTCACTCATGCACCCCAATGAGTGAGTGTGTGTGTGATAAATAGAGAGGCTCACTCTCTATTTATATTCTTTCGTTCACTTGAAACCCACTCCAACATGTTGGCCTCACTTAAAAATTACTTACTAGAGCCGACATCTCTAGGAGTGTCCACTAACCCTAGTGCCCGACAACTTGTGGGGACTTTGCCTCCTCTGACCAATAGGAGGGTAACACAATAGTGGGGACTATTGCCCCAACTTACAATGACTCACCTAGGGTCGACTTCACTAGGATATTCTAATAATCCTAGGGCCCCACAACTGTGGGGACTTTAACCCTTGACCAATAGGAGGGTTACCCACAATGACTTGACATGAATTTCACATTATAGAAACTTCCCGATCGGAACATCGGGGCATGACATGACTCAAGTACATTACAAATACATCCCAGAATAAACATCGGGTTACAATACATAAGAAATACAAGTGAATACATTCCAAAGTTACATATACATCAACACCTTGTTCTATCAAATATTTGACAACAAGTCTATACTAGCGTCATACCATACATGAAGTTGAAAGTGATTTAGAAACATGGTTGCTAAATGAAGGAAGTTATCATATGTGGCAGACAAAAATTCTATGTACCATTTATCCGCCACGTGAGTTGATATTCTCTGAAAAAACCTCAACTAACTGGAGACATCATTCAGTGAGTTGGAAGAGCACCAAAGGTGAAATGCAGTGATGTGAGTACTTGGATCTTCACCAGCTTTTACTTCAAACTTTGGAATTTCAGAGGGAAGTTCAATGGGCAGAGGTGGCCATGCCATATTGTGACACACAGGGTCGTTCATTAATTTAGACAAATTTGGAAAGTTTAACATTGACATGAACGAAAGTTTGGGCCTAGTTGGGGATTGATACTGAGGAGTTTGGGGTGTGGAAGTACGTTCACCAGGGCTCCCGAAAGAAAAGATGGGGTTTCCCCCAGCCTCCGGCTGTGATGTCGTTGCACTATTCTGGACATGGTTCCACCTATAATCTACAGGATTACTAACTTGTGGGTTTTGATAAGTGGTTTGGCCTGCTTCAACCAAAATTGGAGTTTGAAAAATGGGAGGAGAAATTCCTCCACTAAACAGTGAAATGGAGAGCTCCCAAAAGTGGCGGCCGAAACCTGATTGGAAGTCTGAAAACTATAACCCGTGAAGGAACTTGAGCTCCCAGATGACATACCCACATAAGTAGGTGACGGGCCTACATAAGGTGTAGATGGAGGAATATGTCCCCTATTCCATGGAAAACCCTTGAAAAATGAAGTGGAACCACTTGGACCACTTTGAGAAGTTTTCCCGAAAGGAGAATAAGTGTACGGTGCACTGGGAATCCCACTGACCACCGCACTAGACTGACCTATGACATTAGAAGGTAATGAGGGATTTACCACTCGAGCACTCGAAGAAAGAGGTGCTATAGTTGCACTAGGTCTTGGAGCACTCACTGGGGGAGGTGAGACTCCACCAGCCAACATGGTTGAGGTAGCCATAGAGATGTCTTCTCCTATACCAGACATATCTTGACTCAAAGAAACACCAGTCACAGGTGAACTGAACGGATGAACTTGGACTATTAAAGGATCATTAAAATTAGTTAGAGGTTGTGTTGGCTGCGATGGGCAGACCCAGGTTTACTATCATCAACGAACAACACCCCTAGCTCACTGGCCCTTTCGGCGACAGACCGCAAAGCGGCCTGAAGTCTCACCCGAAGTGATTCTAATGGGTTGGCCAATGACTCAAGTGTCTTGGACCAGGTTCTGTGGCGATCCTACTTGCGGCTCGCAGCTCCCCTAGCTGCGAGGTCTCTTTCTATGCGCGTCGCGCGATCTTCTGCTCGCGTCGCGTGATCTCCTCGTCTCGCAGCTCTTCTAGCCACGAGATATTCCTTTATGCCATCGTGCGGTTCTTTTCTACGTCGCACCCTTTCCTTGGCTCGCGATATCTCCAACCTTTCCGCGTCACCATGCACTATGCGACACGCAGCTCCTGCCCAACGCTGAGTCCTTAACCTGCGGTATCGCGCACCGCAGCTCCTATGCCGATGCGGTATCACCTCTCTGTGATATCCTACCTCCGCAGCTTAGTGCACTTAGCGTTGCTCGTGTCGACGTGCAGGACTTAACATACAAGGTTGCTCAATACTACAACTAGTGATTGTCTCACGCAAAGCATAAATGAACCACATACAACATGCCAAATACTTCGACTTATATTTATCCTTCTATGTTACTGTGAACTGATTAACACCTTCATTCATTAAACTGTAAACAAAGTCCATGAAATGACTGAGAAACGCATAAGTAAACATAACACATAAACCAATCACATAACACTGGATTTTAACGTGGTTCACCTCCAGGATGGAGGTTACGTCCACAGAACTGTGTTTTATTATAGCTCGGGGAAGGTAAAACACAGTTCTGCTGCACCGCATATGCAGCTCAAGATCTTCTCTCTTAGATCTCTTTTCTTCTCTATATTGCTCTCCTACAATATACTCTTCCCTCTCTGTCGATCCCTGCGGATCGTTACATGCATACTCTATAAGCCAGCTACTGGTTACAGTAAGATTGCTACTGCTAATAACAGAACTAGATCTCAACTCTATTGCAATACAAGATAACTATGAGCTAATAGACTCAATGGCTAACTATATGTTATTCAACTAGCTGGATGGCTTAAATGCCCAAAATTCCCAAAATGCCAACCTTTTACAATACAAAATATATCCCTTTATAGGCAGCCCGAAGGTCTTGCCATTACAACACTGTGGGCCTGTCCCAATAGTAACCCAAACCCTAACTAGTGACAGTCGGCCATATCTGTACTTGATGTAGCCGCTTTCCATCACACCACAGCTCTCTGCAGTCTTCCATGCTTCCCGGCACTGATCATGGGTACTGTGCACTGCTTCGCTTTTCTGTCCTTTGTCTTCAATGCTTCAGCCTCGTTGCTCCTTCTCCTTTATGAGGGTCGCTGAGCCATCCTGTCTTCCACCGCTTCCTTCAATGCAGTGGGTGAGCTCTCTCTTCTAAGCCGCTCAGGTACCGTTGCCTTTCTTGACTTCTCTATCTTAAAAGTCATGGTTTCCGGCTCTGCTCTGCAACTGGAAACGTGCTACAGCGTCGTAGCTCTGTCTTATCTTATTTCCACCAAAACTTATCTCTCCTCTAAACTAGCAGCTTCTTCTGTAGCTGCGGGACCCTGCTCCAACAATCCCCTAACACTTACTTGTGGCTCATCCTCGAGCCACTTCCAGCGGGATTCTCCTACTGTAGCTTTGCCTTGGCTTCCTACGAAGTCCTCTGCAACCTGTCTCGAAGTCCTGCGACTTCCTTCTGCATCACTTCGACACACTCTTGTGCCGAGTCAAGCAAATCTTGGCTAATATTGGCATCTTCTGTGGCGTCAGTTTCCTCTCTGGTGGTAGTGAACTCCTTCATTTTCTGTTCAACCGTATCTACTATCTCTGCGATTTGCTCTTGGTATGGTTGAAGCAGGTCATTAATGTGTATCTCCTTTGTTCTTAATTGCTGTGCTTCCTACTACAAGGAGTTCATCTCCTTTGTCTTCCTCATCTTTTGAAGAGATGCTAAGCCCTTAATTTCTTCTTTCATTGCTGCTGCAGTATTCTCTATCTGCTGAATACTTTGCTAGATTTCTACTTTGTCCGGCGGCTCATCTAACTCGGCCCATGTGTTCATCGCATCGGTTAGTACTAACCGTGCTTCGTCGATGCGAGATTGCATCTGCGCAGAAGTGAGTCGAAGGGCTTCTACTCGCGCTTTCTGGTCTACCTAGGAGGTGTCTCATATGCAAGCCTCAAGCTCAGTGATCTGCAATTCATGGTCTGCCTTCATCCTAACCACTTCTTCTTCCATCCTAGCCACGGTTTCTTACAGAGCCTTTGCTCTGTCAGCTACTCTTCTTAGCTTCTGCAGAACTGGTAAGGCGAACTCAATGTTACATTGGGGCAGTTCCAATGCAATGCTCTTCAAAACTTGAGAAAGATCTTGCTCTCTTTTCTCATATGTTCGTACTTCATCTACCCTTTTCTAAACACTGATAGCAAGTGCTGCATTCTGTTGCTTCAGCTGTGTATTCTGTTTGTAAGTCTCGAGCTCTCTACTCCTGAGCTCTGTGCCTAGCTGCTGCTGGATCATCTGCAACTGATCAATCTGAAACTCTGCAAGGTTAACCTCGATGGGTTGTCTAAACTGAGCTGGTGGGTCCTTCATTGTCACAGGGAATCGGATACTCCGTGGTGGAATTAACACAGTATTGAGGCGATCTTTTGCTAAGCTTTCCTCACGGGACATCGACGATGTCGAAGGTTCTCCGGCGGCCGCCTTTACCAATGGAATGTACCTCATGGAAGTCTTCTCTGTAATTATTTTTAAGTCTAGAAGCTACTTTTCTACTGCGCTCTGTCTCTTTTCTTGTGACTCTTTCATCGCGTCAAGTGATTCCTTCAATGTGTCACACGTCCTTGTTGCGATGAGTTCATAGTCATCGTCTGTAAATGCGGTTTTCAGAACTAGCTTTGAGGTTTTCTGTTTTTTCTTCTGCTGTGTCTCTGGTGGCCCTTCTTCTCCGTTCTTTTTCATCTGTGCCTCTGATGGAACTTGCTGTGAATTTTTCCTCTTCTCCCCTGGTAGTGGTGTTTCTGTTGAAGATTGCGTCTGGGTGTCTGTTTTGTCTTTGTCCTTGTCCTGGGGTTCTGTCTGTGCAGTGTCTGATGATAGTGGTGCGGTATCTTCATATTCCTGCTTCCATTGGTCGTCGAAATCTCTTGTGACTCCTTCGACATCCCGTGCTGTCATCCTAAACGATCCAGGATCACAATCATCCCGCTTAGTCCTTTTCGGTCGCAGATATATTAAGTGGTTGTCTGCCATAAAATTAAGTCGGCTATCGTATAGGTCCACAGTCTCCGTGCTGAGCCATGGTGTCTCTTGAATGACCTTCATCAACAGCTTATAGTAGTCATGGAATACCATCGTATTGACCGTTTTCTTGGTTGGGCTGTTGGTCTCCCATAAGCTGGCATAGCACACTCCTCTGGACGCGCCACTTGTTATCTGCGGAAACTGGGTATGGGGCGGCTCCTTCCATCCGACAAATGTGCAAAGTATCATCAACCATGAGAAATGGAAAGGGTGGTTTGCTTCATCCTGAGCTACCAAGCAATCTGCTTGAAGCATATTTAATAAGAATAGAGACCAATTGAACTGTTCCCCCTCTGTGACCTGTACGGCAAGGTGAATTACGGATCCTGTAACTTCCTTTGGTCGAACCTTGGTTAGCAGTCTGCCCGCGAGCAGACTGGCAGTGAATATAAATGTATCATTTGTTATGCTTGAAATGGCATAAGCCCATCCTCCTCTCTGTAGCTGATACTTAGTTACTAGGGCTTGTGGTAACTTGGAGTCCTTAGTTTTTCTTGATGTCTGTATATCAGGGTGTTTACCCGTCTTGGACAGGCCGGTGATACAATGTATCAAATTGACATTCAGGTCGACCTTGCTTCCTAGCCAGAGGTACCCTCCGTGTACACAAGAGAGTAAAATGCGCACCACGGCATTAACCTCTGCACCTCGTCCAAAATGAGGTAATCTCAGCAAATTGGGCAGACCTAACTGCTCAAGAATCTGGACATGTGGCAGGGGAACATATTCATCTCTCCTTGTCCTTGGGTTCCTCTCAATCTTTAGATAGTTGTTCGGCTTGAACTGAGGATATGTCTTACCATCTCCTAGGTTATAATCTACAAATTTAACAACAGCAGCATATCCTACTAGATCTCCATTTTCCTTTACTCGAGAATCAATGGGTGGTATGGGAACAGTATACTTAGCATTCTTAGGAATTCTTGCCTCTGGTGCACCTTCAACTCATGGTATCATGTAGTCTGCTATGCTATGAACTTCTTCCTCATTCTCTGAACCGGATTCGTCATTGACCTCAGATTCCCTCCTCGTTTGTGGTTGCTGTCTGGGCTGTGACGAACTTGGCGGAGCACCCTTAGATGGTGTCGTCATAGCTCCTGCAAGGCCATGACGTTGAAACCTTCTCAAGATGTTTTCTATAGGTTCATCCTCGGACATAACCCACTTAGTCCAAAATGGTGGACGTGCAATGGCTGCAAATTCTGAAAATCACGGCACTCTGTAATAAACTTAGCTCTTCACAGGGAATTCTTAACAACTTACTCTATAGCTCTCGATTTTTCTGCAAACGTAACCGTCCCAATTGAATACTTTCTGCTTTTATACCCAATACGATAATACCGGACGCAACGGTCATCTAGACTGAACCCGTCGGTCGTCATCAATCCCTGGACAAGACCACACCCATCATCCGATCCTTAATAAATGAGGAAATCCGATCGAATTTCCCTCGAAACGTGTGTGTACAGGCACCGGTCTCGCCGGAGATTTGCCAAATCTAGAAAAATTTATTATACTGCTGCCAAATATATGGTAAGATATACCGGTCATTTCATCATTAACTACCTGTCAGATGGTCACTTGACTGGCCCTCTGTCGGTTTCAAAACCGAGTACGTGGCACGGGGAAACATCGCACTGCCGCAATGCGACTCCGCATCACCTGCGTAAAACAATAGTTTTTTTTTTTTTTTTTTATGAACCGACCTGATGCAATTCCTCATACTTAGAAAATATCTGCCGGTGTAGACTAGTTCCCGGTGCAATGCCTCCTTCCAACTACACTGGACATCTGCACCACCATAAACTGGCTAAGCTAGGGCTGAGAGGCGGGGTGGCTATCACTATAGAGCTTAAGCCTACTGCCATTAATCCATGTGGGAAGAAGCTCCCCATTCAGCTGGCTGAGCTGAACGACACCTCCCTCTGTGAATTGTTGTATCTGATATGGCCCCAGCCAATGTGTCTTGAACTTTCCTGGAAACTTAATGAATTTGCTATCATAGAGGAGCACTAGGTCTCCGATCTGAAAAGTCTTACGCTTAATGTGTCTGTCATGCCAAGCTTTTTCTCGTGCCTTCTACACTTTCTGATGGAATCCAGCGATGAATATGTCTTCTTCAAAGGCAAGCAACTGTTCTAGCCTTTCCTCCATTGTGTCTGTATCAGTCATCCCGGTAATCTAAGCGATTCTTAAACTAGGAAGAATATACTCCATAGGCATAACAGCCTCCTGTCCATACACCAAGTTGAAAGGTGTGTGTCCCGTAAGTTTCTTGCATGTGGTCCTGTACACCCATAATACAACGTTAACTCTAAGGTCCCAATCATTCATTTGGTTGTTGCAGATCTTAGTAAGAGAATTTTCTAAAATCTTATTAAAGGCCTCCACCGTACCATTAGCCTATGGGTGGTAGGGAGTGCTCCTATGGTGCTGAATCTGGAATTCTTCTGTCAACGCCTCAATAGTGTTGTTCAAGAAATGTGTGCCTTGATCACTCATCAAAATTACTGGGCATCCAAATCTACTGATGATGTTTTCAAAAAGGAACTGTGCGGCTGTAGCAGCGTCACAATTTCTTACTGCTTTGGCCTCCGCCCATCTGGTGAGGTACTCTATTCCAATGATAATATATCTCGCACTAGTGCGCTTTCCTGGTGGGTTGATAGGACCCACAAAATCTATATCCCATTTGTCCAATGCGCGCAGCGTGACCTGCGGTCGCAGCGGCATTTCATCGCGTCGTGAGGGTTTTCCTACCCTTTGGCAGATATCGCAGCATCTGCAAAATTCCTTGGTGTCCTTGTGCAACGTAGGCCACCATAATCCTGCCTCCAGGATTTTCTGCGCAGTCGGCTTTCCTGCGAAATGACCTCCGGTGGTTCCTGAATGTACCTCTCTGATAATAGCGTCTTTTTCATGCGGCATCACACATCTTCATCCAGACCTAACTTGTATAGGTGTCCTGTGATGAGGGTGAAGTCTGCTGCTTTAACAACCAACTGCTTCTTTTCCTGCTTAGTAAACTCAGCAGGTGCTACTCCTGTAGTGAGAAATTGAATAATATCGGCATAGTACTCATCTGTGATCTGGATAGAAAACAACGGCGCATCTGGCAGATTGTCATCTAGGTTACTTGGCTCTTCTCTTGAGTCTATCCGTGACAGATGATCAGGTCCAGCATTCAGTCTTCCTGGTTTCACAATGATTTCAAAATCATACTCCTAAAAGAGGAGTAACCATCTGCAGATTCTCCCCCCTAACACTGGCTTATTGACCAGATACTTCAAGGCAGAATGGTTAGTAAACATTTTGAACGAGGCACCCAACAGGTAGTGCCTGAACTTCTGCAGCACATACACCATAGCTAAGCCTTCTCTTTCTGTTGTGGTGTAGTTCTTTTCTGCTGTCGATAGCTTTCTGCTAGAATATGCGATGGGATGGTCAACATCTCCTTCTCCTGGTTGTGTTAAAACAACCCCTAGTGCAATGCCAGACGCATCCACATGTACATGAAATGGCTTAGTCCAGTCAGGAAATACTAAGATGGGTGCTGTAACCATCTTCTCCTTAAGTGTGTCTAGACTCTGCTGACATTCCTCATTCCATAGGAATTTTACGTCTTTCTTTAGCAATTTCTTCATTGGTGCTGTAATATTTGCGTAGCCCTTGATGAACTTTCTGTAGTACCTGGTATGACCAAGTACTGTCCTCAGTTGCTTGACTGAGTTGGGTGCTAGAAGATTTACAATGATGGCGATCTTCGCGGGATCTACCATCAAGCCATGTCTGCAAACAATGTGACCCAACAAAATACCAAATGGTGCACAAAATATACATTTCTTCAAGTTTAGAGAAATCTGGTACTGCCTACATTTCTCTAACATCAGTCTTAAGTCTCCTATATTCTTGTCGATTAGTCCAAATATAGTCCAATCATCAAAATATACTTCTAGGAATTTATGAATGTATTCTTTAAATACAGCAACTACTACTCTAGAAAATATAGCTGGTGCATTCTTAAGACCAAAGGGCATTACCGTATACTGGAACGAGCCCCATTCTGTTGCAAAGGTGGTCTTGGATCGATCTTCTGGATGTATTCTGATCTGATGGTAGCCTGAAAATCCATCAGTGAAGGAGTAGACCTCCTGTCCTCCCACGTTGTCTAATACCTCATCGGTGAATGGTGTCGAAAATGGATCGTGAAGTGATGCATCATTGAGCTTGCGCAGATCGACACAGATCCTGATGTCCCCTTTTGTTTTCTTCTCTTGCATGACCATGGGGCTAACCCATTTGCTTTCTTCTACCGGCTCAATGATTCCTGCTGCTAGCATCTTATCGATTTCGTCCTTTGCTTTTTCTTTGTAGCACGGATTCAATCTATATGGGCACTGCTTGACTGATCTAGCATCCTCCTTCAATGGTATCCTCATAACTCCGAGGTCTCCAACTATTCCCTTCATTTCTGTGAACTTGGTGGGAAATAGGTCCTGATAGTCATGTAACAAATCAGCAATCTCTCCAACTGTTTCATTGTTCCAATAGTCTCCAATAGAGGAAAACTTAGGTTCTGCGTCTGTGCAAATATTGATCTTTTTAATCTTAATGGGTTCGGTGATTGCTGGAATCTCTAACTGTGGTCCCCCAACATCGCGAGTCCCTTCTGACTCTAGAATGTTGGTGTTGCGAGGATCCTCATCCTCATCCTTATCTTCATTGTCTGACTTTGCTGCAAAATTATAGCACTCTAGCGCGGCTTACAACTGGATGGCCCACTCAGGTTGAGCCTGCACTGAGATGGTACAGTCCTCAAATATCTTGATCTTGATTATGTCTAGGGCCTGAGCAACACTTGGATGTTCTGATTCAAACACGAAGGTGACTAGGAAACTGTCTGTCATAAGTGACCATGTGGTCGTCCCCTTGCGCAATTCGGTCTCTGTGTACCAGTTCCTTGGAACTGTGTCCAATGTGTGAATGAATCTGTGAACCCATTCATCCTCGGGAATGTCCGACCAGTTCTGCTCGCATGTCTGAATGTGTGCCTTGGGATCAGTTTCTCATGTGTACTTCTGCTGGACGTACTCTCTGTCGATAGAAAATCTGATCGCCATCAGTCTTTTAATATCATCCCATGATGCGATATTCTCTTTATGCGAATACCACCATCTTGCAGGTGTGGCTCGTACTGCAAGGTCCATAGCTGTGATCCTCTGCTCGTAAGGAATCTGTTGCTCAAACTGCCCGAGGAAGTCCTGGATATCTGTCAGACCATGATATGATGGAATCTCAGTGATCTCTTTGCCAATCCATCGCATTGACTTACTCATAAACGCACATCTACGCGTTGAGACTTCGTAAAGTCTGTTCTGCCAGTTCTCTAGACCAACATCGAAATCCGATGCGCATGAGCTGTCGCATCACCAACTAATGTTCCCTTCTGCGGTTGGATTGCTATAGTCGTTCTGGTTCGCTGTCATCTGGTAGAGACTATCCATGTTTTGTGCCTCCTCCTCTGCTCGGATAGGTCATTTGTCTTCTCTTTAGGTCGATGACAGCCTTGCTACCGGTCGCCCAATCAATACTTAATAATGTTGGATACGGTCGACTGTCGCCAATGATTTCTATAACCTTGAAGTCCGCAAAACTGTGAACTTAGTCAATGTCAACTGGCACCTGCGGCAGTCGACCCAATGGTGATACTCGCTGCTGGTTAGCTAATCTCAGGTGGATAGGCGATCTGACTAACTAAGGGCTACCCATCTGTTCCCATGTCTGCTTAGTCAGAACATTCACCTCTGATCCTAGATCTAAGACGACCTCATCCATTTCAAACTCTCCAATCTGTGCTATGAGCTTCATCTCTCTTCTGGTCCTTGTATGTGCTATAATATTATGAACAGCGTGGTGTGCACTGCCCGAGAGAGAAGGTTGCTGACACTGATCTATGATGCGCTGTAGCTCACCAATAACTTTTTCATTTCTCACGAGTTTCAAGAAACTGCGCAGGAAGGATTGTACGCTTCCTGTCGATTCATCCTCGTCGCATCTTCCCGATGTGGTATCCTGCGGTATCTGTTCAGGGCTATTGCCACAAGGTGCTTGCTGCGGTACGCCCCTAGATGGTGGTACCTGCGATCCTGATTGTGTAGGTTCATCAAAGGAAGCCTTGGCTTCGTCAAATGTTTCTTTGTTCTTCTGTAGGTCGAGTGGTATTGCTTTACTAGGAGCTCTACGCACCCACTCCTGCCCTATGTTCTTTTCGGTCTCCTGCGATGTCCCACTAGAAGAAACACCGCTACGAGTCACAATATTGACTCTTGGTTCTGGCTCTGCATGCTCAGCAGCAATAAGCTGGATGTTCTGGTGTACTGCTGGCTTAAGGTCTTTGAGCTTAGCTATCAAGGTAGGACACTCCTCTATGGTATGATCATAAGATTTGCAGTAGTTACAAGTGGTAGTGGGGTTCTGACAGTACCTAGCATAGTGTCCTACAACTCCACAGTTGTAACAAGTAACTGGGCCGCAACCATGGCCAAAGCCTTCTCCTCGTGCAAAGCCTCCTCCACGGCCTCGTCCTCTAAATCCTCCTCCACGGCCACCATAAGCCAGGTCAGGTTGTGGTCCTACTACTGGACCCTGTGTCTCTGACTGGACTCTGTATACATGTTGTTTTCTATCTAACATGAGATCATAGGCTCAGCAATCCTGTTCATCATGTCCGACAGACTTGCAGAAGACACAGTATAGGTTCTTAGGTGTCTGTACATACTTCTGAGCAAAGGGCATTACTGAGGCCGATGTCCTTGTGTCTTGCATATTTCACACTATGGCCCTTACATTTGTGGTAAGGGGTTAGGAGCCCCTGACGCTAAATATTCTGCAAAGACTGGACAGTTGTCTTTGGTATGACCCTGTGCTTTACATCGTAAGCACCATATGTCTTGCATAACCTCTTTCCCTTTCTTAAGTTCGTGTATCTGTAACATGAGGTTGGCCAACTGGTTCTGTAGAGTTGTCATGCCTGCGCTGGTTTCAGCTAAAGGTGAAGCTTCTAGCTTCATCGCCTTCTCCAACGCGTCATCCTGCATCTAGAGTTTCTGCTGCATTAGTGGCAATCTTATGTGAGGGAGCAGTGCTGCAATAAACCACTCCTTATGCTGCTCCAGCGTAAACTCAAAGCTTACTTGGTCTATAAGAGCTTTGAATTTCTGGTCAAAGTCCCATACTGACTCTGATGGTAGCTGCTTAATATCCTTGAGCTCTGTTATGCATTGAGACTCAGACTTAGGTTTCTTAAACTCTTTAATCATGGCGTTCTTGACCTGGGCAAGTGTCTTGGGTACTGTGGTATACTTTATGTACCATGTTAAAGCTCGATCTCTGAGTGTGGTGACCAACTGTACAAGTTTAAGGTTATCGTCGTTGATTGTTTTAATGGTCCACATGGCTTCGCATAGAAACCAATGTTGTTCCGGGTCCTCTGCTCCTGTACCCTTAAAGGTAGGTAGCTTCATATCATCTCCCATTCTATTTCTCTGCGGTGGGTTCTGATTGACTGGATTACTACCACTCGGCGGTGTAGGTGAAGGTGATGTAGCAGTAGTAGGTATTGTCTGTGAGCTACTGGATGGAGTACCTACGGGATTACTCTAAGTCCCTGTCTGTTTCTGTGGGGTATAGGGATGGTAAGGGATACCCCCCTCTGGTTCTTTTGTGGTACTAGTACTTGGTTGCCTAATATTGTCTGAACTGTCTCCAAATACATGAGAACCAAAAGCTACTTTATATTTCTTGCCGCTACGTGTTCGTCCAATGTCATCAAAATCACTTTCAAACTCTTGTGACATTACTATCTTTATTTACTCATCTGAAATCATGTCCATTACTCCTTTTTCATGTAGCAGCATCTTAATGGATAGGTTTAGATATTTTAGGTACTTACCACAATATCCTTTGAAGAAGTACGGCTCAGCCTCGCTGAAGCTTTTTCTCTGGTCAACTGCAAATTCTGTAACAAAGCCTCCTAGCACACTCACAAGCTAGAAGTCCACTGCTCTCGTGATGGGATTGTCGAGGTTCTGCACGGTCTGAATCAGCTTCGGTGTCCAGACAATGTTTCTCTTCTTTTTGAATATGTTCCTATCTGTCAACTTTGATAACCAGTCGTAAAGCTCGTTTCCATAGGTTGCAAAAAATATCGCGTGTATATCTGAAGCGATATGCTTTTGTAACCAATCCTCTCTGCTCAATTTAAGGCTCTGATTTTCTTTCTTTGCAAACTCCCTTAAGTTTGAATCCAGCCACTGGTGAAACTCTTCTCTAGTAGGATGCCAACAGAACATTAGCGCTCAGTTGTTCAAAACCGGCAACGGAACCATTTGTTGGCTGTGATGGGCAGACCCGGGTTTACTATCATCAACCAACAACACCCCTAGCTCACTGGCCCTTTCGGCGACTGACCGCAAAGCGGCCTGAAGTCTCACCCGAAGTGATTCTAATGGGTTGGCCAAGGACTCAAGTGTCTTGGACCAGGTTCTGTGGCGATCCTACTTGCGGCTCGCAGCTCCCCTAGCTGCAACGTCTCTTTCTCTGGGCGTCGCGCGATCTTCTGCTCGCGTCGCGCGATCTCCTCGTCTCGCAGCTCTTCTAGCCGCGAGATATTCCTTTATGCCGTCGTGTGGTTCTTTTCTATGTCGTGCCCTTTCCCTGGCTCGCGATATCTCCAACCTTACCGCGCCATCATGCACCGTGCGACACACAGCTCCTGCCCAACGCTGAGTCCTTAACCTGCGGTATCGCGCACCGCAGCTCCTCTGCTGATGCGGTATCACCTCTCTGTGATATCCTACCTCCGCGTCTTAGCGCACTTAGCGTTGCTCGTGTCGACGTGCAGGACTTAACATACAAGGTTGCTCAATACTACGACTAGTGATTGTCTCACGCAAAGCATAAATGAACCACATACAACATGCCAAAGACTTCGACTTATATTTATCCTTCTATGTTACTGTGAACTGATTAACACCTTCATTCATTAAACTGTAAACAAAGTCCATGAAATGACTGAGAAATGCATAAGTAAACATAACACATAAACAATCACATAACACTGGATTTTAACGTGGTTCACCTCCAGGATGGAGGTTACATCCACAGAACTGTGTTTTATTATAGCTCGGGGAAGGTAAAAAACAGTTCTGCTGCACCGCATATGTAGCTCAAGATCTTCTCTCTTAGATCTGTTTTCTTCTCTATATTGCTCTCCTACAATATACTCTTCCCTCTTTGTCGATCCCTGCGGATCGTTACATGCATACTCTATAAGCCAGCTACTGGTTACAGTAAGAGTGCTACCGCTAATAATAGAACCAGAGCTCAACTCTATTGCAATACAAGATAACTTTGAGCTAACAGACTCAATGGCTAACTATATGTTATCCGACTAGCTGGATGGCCTAATGCCCAAAATTCCCAAAATGCCAACCTTTTACAATACAAAATATATCCCTTTATAGGCAGCCCGAAGGTCTTGCCATTACAACAATGTGGGCCTGTCCCAACAGTAACCCAAACCCTAACTAGTGACAGTCGGCCATATCTGTACTTGAGGTAGCCGCTTTTCATCACACCACAGCTCTCTGTAGTCTTCCATGCTTCCCAGCACTGATCATGGGTACTGTGCACCGCTTCGCTTTTTTGTCCTTCGTCTTCAATGCTTCAACCTCGTTGCTCCTTCTCCTTTATGAGGGTCGCTGAGCCCTCCTGTCTTCTGCCGCTGCCTTCAATGCAGTGGGTGAGCTCTCTCTTCTCGGCCGCTCAAGTACCGTTGCCTTTCTTGACTTCTCTATCTTAAAATTCATGGTTTTCGGCTCTGCTCTGCAGCTGGAAACGTGCTACGGTGTCGTAGCTCTGTCTTATCTTATTTCCGCCAAAACTTATCTCTCCGCTAAACTAGCAGATTCTTCTGTAGCTGTCGGACCCTGCTCCAACAGGTTGTTGCTACTACAACCACTACCACCAAAAAAAAAATTTTTAGGGCCCCCCTTTAATTTCTTAGCTTTTGGTTTTACTTAGACTTTTTTTCACTTTGAAAACTATTGTTCATGACTTGCTTTCACCTTGAGTAAGCTCAAGAATTTTTGTTTTCACACTAAGTAAGAAAGATTTTTTGACCCGCTGTGTCGGAAACATTTCCATGTTTTAGCTGACACAGCAGAAAAAAATTTCCTTTTAACTCGACACATTTCAGTTTATTTTATGATTTTGTTGGCCCGATGCGTCGGAAAATGTTCTTTCATTCTGTCGACACAATGAATGGTGTTTGAACTTTCGTCCGATAATATTCCAACCAATTTTGCGATTTTGTGCTGTGGAGTTTTTAGCCTTTGTCAGAAAGCATTTCGATTTCCAGCCGATATTCTCGGCAGGATCGTGCTCTTATAGTCGATGTTCACCGAGTTGTTTCAACCAAAGATGACCGAAAGAGGTGGCTATCTTTTCCTTTTGTAGCCGATGTTGTTGGCTGATATAATATTTTTTATCGTTAATCGAGCCTACTGATAGGTTTCTGTCAGGTGTTCTCGCCTCGCTTTATCTGACAGTATCGGGTTTTGTTCATGGTTTTTTTCCAAGGAAGGCGATAGATTTGATGTTTTATTGCTGATCCTTCACTACCAGAACATCGAATATTTATGCAACCTCGTCGACAGGTGATTTTTTTTTAGGATACCCGATAGTTGCGGCAGGATCATAGTTTTTGAGCCGCTGCAGTCAGAGGTCTTCATCTCGCCCCGCCGATGTGTTTTTCACCAATGAAGTTTTAGTGTGGGAACCAAACGGCATTCTATTCATGCATGCAACTTAATTTTCACACCAACCGCACTTAATTCATCTTCTTGTTTTGGGGGGGATTTTTCCACTATGTTCTGTTACGATTTCTACGATGAATTGCATCCTGTATTTATGGTCGTTTTGAGCACACACCTACTGGATTGTGCCATTTGGAACTGACTGAACCTTATGTGTTGAGTTGTCACCAGCCTCCAATTTCTTCTTACCAGGTAAGATCTCATTCGCATCATGATTTGTTTTTATTGTTTGGTGGATTGGTTTTTGGTTGGCCTTTTATGTTTTGGATAAATTGGTGTGTTTTGGTTTCATTTTGCAAGACTAGGGTTTTGTTATTTTTCATTGTGGTTTAAGTACATCGCTCATTATCCTAAAGGTCTAGTGATAGTCATCCCAGCTCCTCTTTTTTCTTAAATCTACTCTACAAACAGTGGCAGATTCCACCTAACCCCAACCTTTTCCTGCCTCAGACCGCTCAGTCTGTTTCAGACATGGGTGGCTCAAAATCATGGTTGTGTAATGATGGCACTAAGGAAGCCCAATTTTTTTTCCGACCTTTCCTCACCTAGTTCGTATCTATCTGCAGCGATAGGGGTTGCGGAGCCTTAATCCATGAGGTCGTGTTTCCTTAAGTTTGTAAATCTAGGTTTCCCGTCGAGAGGTGTTGGCCCTGGTAATCGACACCGTGGCATCCTCATATTGTTGTTTTGCATACCGTAAATATTATAAGAGATATCATACGTTGTTTTGGTTGATACCTGGTAATCTTCTTTAGAGCGACATATGACCTAAGTTTGAGCTCGATGCCTCAGTCAGACCTTTCATGCGAACTAGGGGTTTTTGCCTAGTTTTGACCTTACATTAGGTTTGGATTTTGGGTAGTGCCTGAGGTTTTACATGTAGATTTATTTTCTCACAGCTAAGGATGATATGGTAAAATACTGGTCAAGCTTGTTCTAAAAAGAAATGGTTTGTTAGGAGAAAATGATAACTTTCTTATATGCATTGCAAGTTTTACAGTATTTCTTCATTTTTTTGTGCATGAATATATATGGATTATGATCATAGGGATGCTAAGACATTTTTGGTGTGTTCGCTACAGGATCAGTCTGCATTCGACACCATGCCCAAGAAAGGCAAGAAGAAAGCTAAATTCACTGAAGAGGACTCAAACCTAGAAATCACGCCTCGAGTAGAAATAGTTTATGAAGACACTAGATATGTGATGGGAACCAAGCCTGAATTCAAGTGGGGGGAGATATATCATATGCTCCAAGATCAGAAGGTTTCATATGCAGGCTTGGAATATTTACCCTTGTTTGACAATATATTAAGATCAATGATTACAAAAGTATCTACAGGATCGGAATTTTTTCCTTGCTATGAGGTGATTGGATGGGTTTTGTCTAAGGCTGATGCGAAAGGGGTGATCATGTATAATGTTGAAGATAAAGGATATGCCTCTTTCACCCCTGCATTAAAATCCAAATCTTACAATTTTCTAGTTTCAGAAGTCAGCATGACCAATGATTGGTTAAATAGTCTGACTATTAATTATATTGGATGTGTGAAGATGATGACGATGGAGGGGAAGTCATTTTGACAAAGGGCATCTGGGGAATATGAGACTTCCAGTCTGTGCACCCCATATAGGTTGGTATCCCTAATGCTTAACAGGATCTTCGGCAGAGCTGATGGGAAATTTTACAAGATTGGGTGGATACCACTGATGTATCATGTAACCATGGAGGGGATTGTGTTCAATTGGGTAGGCTAACAATTTGTCTTCCTGTATAACTGCAGCACAGGAATGATTTCTCCGGCGAAAGTCTGAGTTCTATATGGGATCATTTTTTATTGACTATATCCTCTACCTACATCCATTTGAGAAGCTAAACTGCAGTTGGAAGGAAGGAAAAGTGCCCATCTATGCAGCATACCAGATTTTATGGGCTCACAAATATCACAGGTTTTATAAGATCATTTGTGAGGAGTTCTTAATGCCACTTTACTAGTTAATTTTCCTTGAATAATGTAAATTCATCTCTAAATATGCTCGGGACCCTATAATGGAATATGGAGATTATTTATTTTTGAGAGAGGGCACCTACTTGAGGATGTATGGAGGAACCAAAGCCCCTACACTACTTCCCAAGTATGCCATTGATTATGTAGTACATAAAGAAGCAGTAAGACATCTTTTCTTAGATGGTTTTGGGAGTTATTTGTTTTATATGAAGAAGGTTATTTTCCCATCGATGCCATTCTATTTCGGTATTTATAAGTTTTCCAAGGTGAAAAGCGCACCTGATTTTGTGAAAGATCTGGAAATATTCCATTTTGGTGAAAAGAGTTTTCACATAAATGATGCTCAGGGTAAGGTGGCTGCACACTGTGCACTTGTGAAAGTAAACTTCGAGTACTATGATCATTTTGATAAAGAAGAAGAAGTACATCAGAATTCTTGTAATATGATTTCTCTAAACAAGTGTCTCAAGAATAAAATCACATTCATAGGAGGCAAAGATAGCAGCAACATTACCTCCAAATAGAAAAGATAAGAAGAAGAAGCTACATAGAGGGAAAAAAAAGAAACAACACAAAGGTTAGTATAAGGATCAAGGAAATTGTTGGCCGAAGAGGCCCGGAGAGAAAAGGAAGAAGAAGAAGCTGCTAGAAAAAAGTAATAAGAAGAATAAGCTGCTAGAAAAAAGGAATAAGAAGAAGCTGCTAGAAAAAAATGAAGAGGAAGAAAGAACACAGAAGGAGTTAGCTAAGCGAGAAAAAGAAGAAGCAAATAGGATAACTGGGGAGATGAGACAAAAGGAGCAAGAAGATCAAGACAAGGAAAATCAATAGCAAAATACTGCTCAGGATAATCCAAAAATTTTCCCTTCCACGTCGAGAGATATATTAACAGGAGGTCACCTCCCTATTGTTGAGTTAGGGTTGGTACCCTTCACTCCATCGAAGCAGCATTAGGTTGCAAGTTTTGATAATGTATTCTTTGACCCCAAGCGAAAAACCATTGGATGGAGATCTGAGAAGACATTGAAAATGGGTATAGATCCTGAGGTTACCATAGTTATGGAGAAAACCATTTTAAAAAATGTAAATGAAGATCCATAGCATATGGCCTCAATTGGTGTTGCAATTGTAGTGGCAAATTATTATAATGTTAGCAAGATGAAAGGAGCATTTGACCAATACAAAGAAAAGATGGAACAAATGAAAGAGACCTTGAGGAAAGAGAAAGGATTAGGCCGACAAACAAAGAGGAAGTATGATGCCACCCTTTTGGATTTATAGAGGATCCAGGAGGCCTATCAGATCTTGGAAGCAGAAAGGGATGCCTTGGTATTGTCAAATACCATTATCAGTGGAGAAAAGAAAGACTTAGAAGGCAAATTTTAGAGTTGGAAACACAAAGGTCCACAACTAATACTCAAGCAAAGGAGTTAAGAGCCCGAGTTACAGAAATGGAGGCACAAAATAGTTTTTTGGAGACTCTGTTTAAGGAAGAAAATGAGAGAAAAATGGATATCACGCCACTCTGAGAGCATTCCCTCTTGCTCAGGAGGAAAATTTATCAAGTGCTGTTAAAACTTGCAAAGGAAGTCTACAAGATTAAGCAAGCCGAGACCAGATTACAAGAGATCTTGGTAATATCAACCGACTTCAAAACAAGAAGTCAAAGAATTGCAGAAGTCGTCTAGGGTCAATTGACTTGGTTGGAGACCAATGAAGAACTTCCAAAAAATGTGCCTCAAAAGAGTATAGAAAATTTGTATATCGAGCATGAGATCATGGATTACATCAAAAAGCTGTTGTAATAATGACATTCACAGTTGGGAAAACATTGGATAAACGCATGGACTTTTACAAAAGGGTGCTCACCATGCATAACAGATGTCAGGCCTCTGCAGCTAGGAGACTTCAGGAATTTCCAAGACAAGAAGAACATTTGAAGTACCTTCATGACAGGCTGCAAGAAGATGAGCTCAACATACAACATATTAAAGGTCTCAATAAGAAAATAGTAAAAGGTTTAGTCGCACAAGCTACAGTCAGAAATTTCTTGCTGTAGGACCAGCTTAGAGTCACTCCACATAAGGTAACAGAAATAAGGTCACGGCTGGTTTTGCATGAAGTGTGAGTCAGAATATTAGAACCTATGGACTTCATGACCATAGCTGCAGATGTAGCTACATGGAAGCAATTCATGGATGGATTTGTTGGGCCCACCTAGGCTGTTTTGTTTTGGCTGCGATGGGCAGACACGGGTTTACTATCATCAACCAACAACACCCCTAGCTCTAACCGCGAGCAGACTGGCGGTGAATCTAAGTGTCTCATTTGTTATGCTCGAAATGTCATAAGCTCGTCCTCCTCTCTGTAGCTGATACTTAGTTACTAGGGCTTGTGGTAACTTGGAGTCCTTGGTTTTTCTTGTTGTCTGTATATCAGGGTGTTTACCCATCTTGGACAGGCCGGTGATACGATGTATCAAATCGACGTTCAGGTCGACCTTGCTGCCTAGCCAGAGGTACCCTCCGTGTACACAAGAGAGTAAAATGCGCACCACGGCATTAACCTCTGTACCCCATCCAAAATGAGGTAATCTCAGCAAATTGAGCAGACCTGACCGCTCAAGAATCTGGACATGTGGCAGGGGAACATATTCATCTCTCCCTATCCTTGGGTTCTTCTCAATCTTTAGATAGTTTTCCGGCTTGAACTGGGGATATGTCTTACCATCTCCCAGGTTATAATATACAAATTTAACAACAACAGCATATCCTACTAGATCTCCATTTTCCTTTACTTGAGAATCAATGGGTGGTATGGGAACAGTATACTTAGCATTCTTAGGAATTCTTGCCTCTGGTGCGCCTTCAACTCGTGGTATCATGTAGTCTGCTGCGCTATGAACTTCTTCCTCATGCTCTGAACCGGATTCGTCATTGACCTGAGATTGGCTCCTCGTCTGTGGTTATTGTCTGGGCTGTGATGAACTTGGCGGAGCACCCTTAGATGGTGTCGTCGTAGCTCCTGCAAGTCGTGATGTTGAAACCTTCTCAATATGTTTTCTATAGGTTTGTCCTCGGACATAACCCACTTATTCCAAAACGGCGGACGTGCAATGGCTGCAACTTCTGAAAATCACAGCACTCTGTAACAAACTTAGCTCTTCGCAGGGAATTCTTAACAACTTACTCTATAGCTCTCGATTTTTCTGCAAACGTAACCGTCCCAATTGAATACTTTCTTCTTTTATACCCAATACGATAATACCGGACACAACGGTCATCTAGACTGAACCCGTCGGTCGTCATCAATGCCTGGACAAGACCACACCCGTCATCCGATCCTTAATAAATGAGGAAATTCGATCGAATTTCCCTCGAAACGTGTGTGTACAGGCGCCGGTCTCGTCGGAGATTTGCCAAATCTGGAAAAATTTATTATACTGCTGCCAAATCTACGGTAAGATATACCAATCATTTCCTCATTAACTACCTGTCAGATGGTGACTTGACTGGCCCTCTGTCGGTTGCAAAACTGAGTACGGGGCACGGGGAAACATTGCACTGCCACGATGCGACTCCGCATCACCTGCGTAAAACAATAGCTTTTTTTTTTTTTTTAAATGAACCGACCTGATGTGATTCCTCATACTTAGAATAATACCTGCCAGTGTAGACTAGTTCCCGGTGTGATGCCTCCTTTCAACTACACTGGACATCTGCACCATCATAAATTGGCTAAGCTAGGGCTGAGAGGCGGGGTGGCTATCACTATAGAGCTTAATCCTACTGCCATAAATCCATGTGGGAAGAAGCTCCCCATTCAGCTGGCTAAGCTGAACGGCACCTCCCTCTGTGACTTGCTGTATCTAATATGGCCCTAGCTAATGTGTCTTGAACTTTCCTGGAAACTTAATGAATTTGCTGTCATAGAGGAGCACTAGGTCTCCGATCTGAAAAGTCTTATTCTTAATGTGTCTTTCATGCCAAGATTTTTCTCGTGCCTTCTGCACTTTCTGATGGAATCTGGTGATGAATCTGTCTTCTTCTAAGGCAAGCAACTATGCTAACCTTTCCTCCACTGTGTCTGTATCAGTCATCCCAGTAATATGAACAATTCTTAAACTGGGAAGAATATACTCCATAGGCATAACAGCCTCCTGTCCATACACCAAGATGAAAGGTGTGTGTCCCGTAAGTTTCTTGCATGTGGTCCTGTACGCCCATAATACAGCGTTAACTATGAGGTCCCAATCATTCCTTTGGCTATTGCAGATCTTAGTAAGAGCATTTTCTAAAATCTTATTAAAGGCCTCCACCGTACCATTAGCCTATGGGTGGTAGGGAGTGCTCCTATGGTGCTGAATCTGGAATTCTTCTGTCAACGCCTCAATAGTGTTGTTCAAGAAATGCGTGCCTTGATCACTCATCAAAATTACTGGGCATCCAAATCTACAGATGATGTTTTCAAAAAGGAACTGTGCGGTTGTAGCAGCATCACAATTTCTTACTGCTCTGGCCTCTTCCCATCTGGTGAGGTACTCTATTCCAGTGATAATATATCTCGCACCAGTGCGCTTTCCTGGTGGGTTGATAGGACCCGCAAAATATATAGCCCATTTGTCAAATGCACGCAGCGTGACCTGCAGTCGCAGTGGCATTTCATCGTGTCGTGAGGGTTTTCCTACCCTTTGGCAGATATCGCAGCATCTGCAAAATTCCTTGGTGTCCTTGTGCAACGTAGGCCACCATAATCCTGCCTCCAGGATTTTCTGCGCAGTCGGCTTTCCTGCGAAATGACCTCTTGCGGTTCCCGAATGTGCCTCTCTGATAATAGCGTCTTTTTCATGCGGCATCACACATCTACGCAGAACTTCATCCAGACCTAACTTGTATAGGTGTCCTGCGATGAGGGTGAAGTCTGCTTCTTTAACAACCAACTGCTTCTTTTGCTGCTTAATAAACATAGCATGTGCTACTCCTGTAGTGAGAAATTGAATAATATCGGCATAGTACTCATCTGCGATCTGGATAGAAAAAAATGGCGCATCTGGCAGATTGTCATCTAGGTTACTTGGTTCTACTCCTGAGTCTATCCGCGATAGATGATCAGGTCCGGCATTCAGTCTGCCTGGTTTCACGATGATTTCAAAATCATACTCCTGAAAGAGGAGTAACCATCTACAGATTCTCCCCCCTAACACTGGCTTATTGACCAGGTACTTCAAGGCAGAATGGTCAGTAAACATTTTGAACGAGGCACCCAACAGGTAGTGCCTGAACTTCTGCAGCTCATACACCATAGCTAGGCCTTCTCTTTCTGTTGTGGTATAGATCTTTTCTGCTGTCGATAGCTTTCTGATGGAATATGCGATGGGATGGTCAATATCTCCTTCTCTTGGTTGTGTTAAAACAACCCCTAGTGCAATGCCAGACGCATCCTAATGTACATGAAATGGCTTAGTCCAGTCGGGAAATACTAAGATGGGTGTTGTAACCATCTTCTCCTTAAGTGTGTCTAGACTCTGCTGACATTCCTCATTCCATAGGAATTTTACGTCTTTATTTAGCAATTTCTCCATTGGTGCTGTAATCTTTGCGTAGCCCTTGATGAACTTTCTGTAGTACCCGGTATGACCAAGTACTGTTCTCAGTTGCTTGACTGAGTTGGGTGTTGGAATATTTACAATGATGGCGATCTTCACGAGATCTACCATCAAGCCTTGTCTGCAAACAATGTGACCCAACAAAATACCAAATGGTGCACAAAATATACATTTCTTCAAGTTTAGAGAAATATGGTACTGCCTACATTTCTCTAACATCAGTCTTAAGTCTCCTATATGCTTGTCAATTAGTCCAAATACAGTCCAATCATCAAAATATACTTCTAGGAATTTATGAGTGTATTCTTTAAATACAGCAACTACTACTCTAGAAAATATAGCTGGTGCATTCTTAAGACCAAAGGGCATTACCGTATACTAGAACGAGCCCCATTCTGTTGCAAAGGTGGTCTTGGATCGATCTTCTGGATGTATTCTGATCTGATGGTAGCCTGAAAAGCCATCAGTGAAGGAGTAGACCTCCTGTCCTCCCACGTTGTCTAATACCTCATCAGTGAATGGTGTCGAAAATGGATCGTGTAGTGATGCATCGTTGAGCTTGCGCAGATCGACACAGATCCTGATGTCCCCTTTTGTTTTCTTCTCTTGCACGACCATGGGGCTAACCCATTCGCTTTATTCTACCGGCTCAATGATGCCTGCTGCTAGCATCTTATCGATTTCATCCTTTACTTTTTCTTTGTAGCGCGGATTCAATCTATATGGGCGCTGCTTGACTGGTCTAGCATCCTCCTTCAATGGTATCCTCATAACTCCGACGTATCCAAATATTCCCTTCATTTCTGTGAACTTGGTGGGAAACAGGTCCTGATAGTCATGTAACAAATCTACAATCTCTCCGACTGTTTCATCGTTCCAATAGTCTCCAATAGAGGCAAACTTAGGTTCTACGTCTGTGCCAATATTGATATTTTTAATCTTAATGGGTTCGGTGATTGATGGAATCTCTAACTGTGGTCCCCCAACATCGCGAGTCCCTTCTGACTCCGAAATGTTGGTGTTGCAAGGATCCTCATCTTCATCCTTATCTTCATTGTCTGACTTTGCTGCAAAATTATAGCACTCTAGCGCGGCTTGCAACTGGATGGCCCACTCAGGTTGAGCCTGCACTGAGATGGTACAGTCCTCAAATATCTTGATCTTGATTATGTCTAGGGCCTGAGCAACACTTGGATGTTCTGATTCAAACGCGAAGGTGAGTAGGAAACTGTCTGTCATAAGTGACCATGTGGTCGTCCCCTTGCGCAATTCGGTCTCTGTGTACCAGTTCCTTGGAACTGTGTCCAATGTGTGAATGAATCTGTGAACCCATTCATCCTTGGGAATGTCCAACCAGTTCTGTTCGCATGTCTGAATGTGTGCCCTGGGATCAGTTTCTCCTGTGTACTTCTGCTGGACGTACTCTCTGTCGACAAAAAATCTGATCGCCATCAGTCTTTTAATATCATCCCATGATGAGATATTCTCTTTATGTGCATACCACCATCTTGCAGGTGTGGCTCGTACTGCAAGGTCCATAGCTACGATCCTCTGCTCGTAAGGAATCTGTTGCTCAAACTGCCCGAGGAAGTCCTGGATATCTGTCAGACCATGATATGATGGAATCTTAGTGATCTCTGCACCAATCCATCGCAGTGACTTACTCATAAACGCACATCTGCGCGCTAAGACTTCGTAAAGTCTGTTCTGCCAGTTCTCTAGACCAACATCGGAATCCGATGCGCATGAGCTGTCATATCGCCAACTAATGTTCCCTTCTACGGTTGGATTGATGTAGTCGTTCTGGTTCGTGGTCATGTGGTAGAGACTATCCATGTTTTGTGCCTCCTTCTCTGCTCGGATAGGTTCAATATATCTAGGACCTTGGTGAGGATCCAGCGGCGCGATGACCCAGATCTGCACATCCTCAAAGGTCATTTGTCTTCTCTTTAGGTCGATGACAGCCTTGCTACCAATCACCTAATCAATACTTAATAATGCTGGATACGGTCAACTGTCGCCAATGATTTCTATAACCTTGAAGTCCGCAAAACTGCGAACTCCGTCAATGTCAACTGGCACCTGCGGCAGTCGACCCAATGGTGATACTCACTGCTAGTTAGCTAATCTCAAGTGAATAGGCGATCTGACTAACTGAGGGCTACCCATCTGTTCCCATGTCTGCTTAGTCAGAACATTCACCTTTGATCCTAGATCTAAGATGACCTCATCCATTTCAAACTCTCCAATCTGTGCTGTGAGCTTCATTTCTCTTCCGGTCCTTGTATGTCCTGTAATATTATGAACAGCGCGGTGTGCACTGCCCGAGAGAGAAGGTTGCTGACACTGATCTATGATGCGTTGTAGCTCGCCAATAGATTTTTCATTTCTCACGAGTTTCAAGCAACTGCACAGGAAGGATTGTACGCTTCCTGTCGATTCATCCTCGTCGCATCTTTTCGATGTGGTAGCCTACAGTATCTGTTCAGGGCTATCGCCACAAGGTGCTTGTTGCGGTACGCCCTTATATGGCGGTACCTGCGATCCTGATTGCGTAGGTTCATCAAAGGAAGCCTTGGCTTCATGAAATGTTTCTTTATTCTTCTGCAGCTCGAGTGGTGTTGCTTTACTAGGAGCTCTGCGCACCCACTCCAGCCCTATGTTCTTTTCAGTCTCCTGCGATGTCCCACTAGTAGAAACACCGCTACGAGTCATAATATTGACTCTTGGTTCTGGCTCTACCTGCTCAGCAGCAATAAGCTGGATGTTCTAGTGTACTGCTGGCTTAGGGTCTTTGAGCTTAGTTATCAAGTTAGGACACTCATCTATGGTATGATCATAAGATTTGCAGTAGTTACAAGTGGTAGTGGGGTTCTGACAGTGCCTAGCATAGTGTCCTACAACTCCGTAGTTGTAATAAGTAACTGGGCCGCGACCACAACCAAAACCTTCTCCTCGTGCAAAGCCTCCTCCACGGCCTCGTCCTCTGAATCCTCCTCCACGGCCACCGTAAGCCAGGTCAGGATGTGGTCCTGCTACTGGACCCTGTGTCTCTGACTGGACTCTGTATACGTCATGTTTTCTATCTAACATGAGATCATAGGCTTGGCAATCTTGTTCATCATGTCCGACAGACTTGCAGAAGACACAGTATAGGTTCTTAGGTGTATGTACATACTTCTGAAGCAAAGGGCATTGCTGAGGCTGATGTCCTTGTGTCTTGCATATTTCACACCATGGCCCTTGCGTTCGTGGTAAGGGGTTAGGAGCCCCTGACGCTAAATATTCTGCAAAGACTGGACAGTTGTCTTTGGTATGAACCTGTCCTTTACATCGTAAGCACCATATGTCTTGCATAACCTCTTTCCCTTTCTTAAGTTCATGTATCTGTAACGTGAGGTTGGCCAACTGGTTCTGTAGAGTTGTCATGCCTGCGCTGGTTTCAGCTAAAGGTGAAGTTTCTAGCTTCATCTCCATCTCCAATGTGTCATCCTACGTCTGGAGTTTCTGCTGCATGAGTGGCAATCTGATGTGAGGGAGCAGTGCTGCAATAAACCATTCCTTATGCTACTCCAGCGCAAACTCAAAGCTTACTTGGTCTATAAGAGCTTTGAATTTCTGGTCAAAATCCCATACTGACTCTGATGGTAGCTGCTTAATATCCTTGAGCTCTGTTATGCATTGAGACTCAGACTTAGGTTTCTTAAACTCTTTAATCATGGCGTTCTTGACCTGGGCAAGTGTCTTGGGTACTGTGGTATACTTTATGTACCATGTTAAAGCTCGATCTCTGAGTGTGGTGACCAACTGTACAAGTTTAAGGTTATCATCGTTGATTGTTTTAATGGTCCACATGGCTTCGCATAGAAACCAATGTTGTTCCAGGTCCTCTGCTCCTGTACCCTTAAAGGTAGGTAGCTTCATATCATCTCCCATTCTATTTCT
>LPNX011155342.1:582880-598911 GCA_001517045.1 Pseudotsuga menziesii
GAGGTGTAGGTGAAGGTGATGTAGCAGTAGTAGGTACTGTCTGTGAGCTACTGGATGGAGTACCTATGGGATTACTCTGAGTCCCGGTCTGTTTCTGTGGGGTATACGGATGGTAAGGGATACCCCCCTCTGGTTCTTCTGTGGTACTAGGACTTGGTTGCCTAATATTGTCCGAACTGTCTCCAAACACAGGCAAGCCAAAAGCTACTTTATATTTCTTGCCACTACGTGTTCGTCCAATGTCATCAAAATCACTTTCAAACTCTTGTGACATTACTATCTTTACTTACTTGTCTAAAATCATGTCCATTACTCCTTTTTCATGTAGCAGCATCTTAATGGACAGGTTTAGAGATTTTAGGTACTTACCATGATATCCTTTGAAGAAGTATCGCTCAGCCTCGCTGAAGCTTTTTCTCTGGTCAACTGCAAATTCTGTAACAAAGCCTCCTAGCACACTCGCAAGCCAAAAGTCCACTGCTCTCGTGATGGGATTGTCGAGGTTCTGCACGGTCTGAATCAGCTCCGGTGTCCAGACAATGTTTCTCTTCTTTTTGAATATGTTCCTATCTGTCAACTTTGATAACCAGTCGTAAAGCTCGTTTCCATAGGTTGCAAAAAATATCGTGTGTATATCTGAAGCGATATGCTTTTGTAACCAGTCCTCTGTGCTCAATTTAAGGCTCCAATTTTCTTTCTTTGCAAACTCCCTTAAGTTTGAATCCAGCCACTGGTGAAACTCTTCTCTATTGGGATGCCAACAGAACATTAGCGCTCAGTTGTTCAAAACCGGCAACGGAACCATTTGTTGGCTGCGATGGGCAGACCCGGGTTTACTATCATCAACCAACAACACCCCTAGCTCACTGGCCCTTTCGGCGACAGACCGTAAAGTGGCCTGAAGTCTCACCCGAAGTGATTCTAATGGGTTGGCCAAGGACTCAAGTGTCTTGGACCAGGTTCTGTGGTGATCCTACTTGCGGCTCGCAGCTCCCCCAGCTGCGAGGTCTCTTTCTCTGCGCGTCACACGATATTCTGCTCGCGTCGCGCGATCTCCTCGTCTCGCAGCTCTTCTAGCCACGAGATATTCCTTTATGCCGTCGTGCGGTTCTTTTCTACGTCATGCCCTTTCCCTGGCTCGCGATATCTCCAACCTTACAGCGTCACTGTGCACCGTGCGACACGCAGCTCCTTCCCAACGCTGAGTCCTTAACATGCGGTATCGCGCAGCGCAGCTCCTCTGCCGATGCAGTATCACCTCTCTGTGATATCCTACCTCCGTGGCTTAGCGCACTTAGCGTTGCTCGTGTCGACGTGCAGGACTTAACATACAAGGTTGCTCAATACTATGACTAGTGATTGTCTCACGCAAAGCATAAATGAACCACATACAACATGCCAAAGACTTCGACTTATATTTATCCTTCTATGTTACTGTGAACTGATTAACACCTTCATTCATTAAACTGTAAACAAAGTCCATGAAATGACTAAGAAATTCATAAGTAAACATAACACATAAACCAATCACGTAACACTGGATTTTGACATGGTTCACCTCAAGGATGGAGGTTACGTCCACAGAACTGTGTTTTATTATAGCTCGAGGAAGGTAAAACACAGTTCTGCTGCACCGCATATGCAGCTCAAAATCTTCTCTCTTAGATCTCTTTTCTTCTCTATATTGCTCTCCTACAATATACTCTTCCCTCTCTGTCGATCCATGTGGATCGTTACATGCATACTCTATAAGCCAGCTATTGGTTACAGTAAGATTGCTACCGCTAATAACAGAACCAGAGCTCAACTCTATTGCAATACAAGATAACTGTGAGCTAATAGACTCAATGGCTAACTATATGTTATCCGACTAGCTGGATGGCCTAAATGCCCAAAATTCCCAAAATGCCAACCTTTTACAATACAAAATATATCCGTTTATAGGCAGCCCGAAGGTCTTGCCATTACAACACTGTGGGCCTATCCCAACAGTAACCCAAACCCTAACTAGTGACAGTCAGCCATATCTGTACTTGAGGTAGCCGCTTTCCGTCACACCACAGCTCTCTGCAGTCTTCCATGCTTCCCAGCACTGATCATGGGTATTGTGCACCGCTTCGCTTTTCTATCCTTCGCCTTCAATGCTTCAGCCTCGTTGCTCCTTCTCCTTTATGAGGGTCGCTGAGCCCTCCTGTCTTCCGCCGCTGCCTTCAATGCAGTGGGTGAGCTCTCTCTTCTCGGCCGCTTAGGTACCGTTGCCTTTCTTGACTTCTCTATCTTAAAAGTCATGGTTTCTGGCTCTGCTCTGCAGCTGGAAACGTTCTATGGCGTCGTAGCTCTGTCTTATCTTCTTTCCGCCAAAACTTATCTCTCCGCTAAACTAGCAGCTTCTTCTGTAGCTGCGGGACCCTGCTCCAACAGGAAAACATTGGATAAATGCATGGACTTTTACAAAAGGGTGCTCACCATGCATAACAGATGTCAGGCCTCTGCAGCTAGGAGACTTCAAGAATTTCCAGGACAAGAAGAACATTTGAAGTACCTTCATGATAGGCTGCAAGAAGATGAGCTCAACATACAACATATTAAAGGTCTCAATAAGAAAATAGTAAAAGGTTTAGTCGCACAAGCTACAGTCAGAAATTTCTTGCTGTAGGACCAGCTTAGAGTCACTCCACATAAGGTAACAGAAATAAGGTCACGGTTGGTTTTGCATGAAGTGTGAGTCAGAATATTAGAACCTATAAACTTCATGACCATAGCTGCAGATGTAGCTACGTGGAAGCAATTCATGGATGGATTTGTTGGGCCCACCTAGGCTGTTTTGTTTTATTCACATGTGGATAATTTTATGTAAAATTTTGTATTTATTCCATTTTCCTTGTGACCGCACTAGAGGACAAAAATTTTGTAATCAAAGAGTTATGGAAGCCCAAAGGGCATGGATAACCAAAATCCATTTTGTAAATGTATAAGTAAAGGTAGAGTAGAATAGAGAAGGGGACTTTTTCTAGCACATATATGCTGAAACTTTTTGTAATAAGAACTACTTCTTTTTATAATAAAGAGAACTGAATTTCATTGGAGGAAGGAATGTATGACCTTCAGAATGGGTTGTGTGGGTCGCAGAATGAAGAATTATTTATTTTTATGGTGTACAATCTATGAGATCATTCTTAACTTGTTGAATTATCTCTGTGTTTATGAATGATTTCATCTGTTGTTATGAATCTTGTACAACTAATGCGTAATGGATGCTTTAGCTTCACAAAGCTATCTTTGTGTCATTTTTTCTATTGTATTCATGTATTCGGAGTTTAACAACTATCTGTAGAATTATATCTACAAATAATACAGTACATTACTCATTCCGATATAAAGTTTTTCTCACTGCGGATAGTTTAGAATAGATTAGATTAGACTAGTTGTTCTTTGCTTTGGGTGATTAAGGGACAATTGATTCATTTAAGGTGAGAGGTAAGACCCTATGCATCTCATTATGCAGCTAACCGCTGGAGAGGTTCTTGTTTTCGAAATCACCGGCATTTAGTATAGGCACTTGCATTTCATTATAAAATATAAAAATTACATAATCGGTGGATCGGGCCGCAACCGGTAAAATAGATTTAAACATTTATTTAATTCTACAGTAGTTGGGCCCCTAATCGAACCGATTCCCCATTTCAAACGATAAATGATCTAATTGGGAACGGTTATTAGGGAGAATCCCTACTGTCGCTACCTGGGCTTTTCCAGGAATCAACAGAGGTGTATTGTAATTCCTTGCAAACTTGCCAGCCTGCAAGTCTTCTATCTCTACTGTAGGGATTTCTTCCTGGGTAAGTCTAAGGTTTGGCTCACCTAGAACATTGCTAACACCGTTCAGTTCAAAAGAACCGTCTGTTTCAAGTATCCACCTTTGAGGTGGTGGTGGAGACTCCACTGTAACAGATGGAGGAAATTTTTGCAACCTTCTAGACCTACGAAGAGGTTGGTCCTCCACAACTAAAAATTTGACTCACACACCTAAAGGCCAACTAAACACAAACAAACCAAACAGCACACACTAAAAATTTCCTAAGTATCACAGACACACCAAATAAAGATACACCTTCCAAAGGAAATTTTGGGATGATTAGGGCCCATATCCAACCAGTGAATATTGAAGAATGGTTACTTAGCGTCTCATGAAGTGTTCTCTAGGTGCAAGCACTGGAATCACCCAACTTCCCTTCCAAATCTTCAACCGATGTTACCTTCCAATTCCACCCTAGGAGCACTGGAAATAGCCTTCCAATGCCACCTGTGTAAGAACCTAATGTATGGAGACTAAGGATACCAAGTCTACAACAAGAGTCTGGTGGAACAGTTGTTGGCATGATCGCGATGCATGGGTAGGGTAGCTAAGCCCGAAATTCTAACAATATCGGCACCTCATGGGGCCTAATAAGTGGTATTGATAGAAGCCTCGTACACACAACAATCCTGGTATACAATCAAACAAGGAATTGGAGGATTATATCCTCAACCAAGTTCTCATGCGGCCTCATGATTGACTCCTATGTTAGAGGATATCTCTGGATTATCCCTTGTAGAAGTGGATTTACCTAAATATAGGCCACTGTGTCTGAAATCAAAGTGCCCTTGGATAGTTAAAATCTCGTAGTCCAAGAACCTATCCTAATCTAGTTGATGTTCAAACCTATAAAAATAAATATTACTAATAAATTTTAAGTTAATCATTCTTTTTTATGGCTTTATTACTCATAGGTAGTGGAGTGGGACTGAATGGTGTTTGGACACAACATGTGAAAGCAAATGATGCATAAAATTTCAAAATAATGCAACTAACAATGCTCTTTTTTCCTTTTTCTTTTTAAATGAAACTAATGAAACTTTTTTAAATGATTTGAGAAAACACGGGGCTTAAATCTTTTTTTATTTTTTCTGAAAAATAGAAGAAAAACAACTAATGCAAAGCTAATGCAAATGAAACTGCCTTTTGTCTTTCTTTCTCTAAATATCCAAAAAAATTATGCAACTGAATGCACTTTAAGCAAGCTAAGAAAGCTAAGCAATCTGTTCATATATAAATGTAAATGATACTAACAAGATATTCACAGTAACAATCTTCAACAAATCAAGCCAAGATGACTCAAACCCTAACTTGGACACAAATATTGACTTAGTAAGACTAATAGATCCAAAATTTGGTAAAAATGACTAACCCAGACCACTACAACAACAATCCAAGGTATATTAGTGTCCCAAAAGGACTGATAGACACCGGTAACCAATAAACGACACAAGCATTCAAACCAAACAACCAAGAGGGAAAGACCCAACACATTCACGAAAGAGGATTCAGACCTAACTTACTAAAAAAACACTTGATTAACAAGCAAAAGTGAAATGCACATGCCCACAACAATATTACTAAGCTAAATAAGAACCCTTACAGACATTTGAGAAGTCAGAAGGAAAAGAACAAGCAAAACCCTAGCAATCTGACCTATAGCTACAGGAAATCATGACTGTCATTAAGACAACCTGCGAACCACTCGCGACTATATATATAGTCAACCCGCAAATACAATAGGGCACTCATGACTGTATTGATTAGCAAACCATGGTTACAGTCAATTTTTTTCAAAAGAAAAAGAAATGACTAAAGGATTATGAGCATGAAACACTGAAAACTGAAGGTAAAAAACAAGCAAAACACTTACAGCATCAAACAAAGCAAAACTGGAAAGGAAAACCTAGGGAACATACCCAAAATAGGTTAGACTCCCCAGTGGAGTTTCCTATATTGTTGATTAGGGAAAGTCTACCTTATGACCTAAGGGTTTGGGATCACAAACATACCAAAATTAAACTTGCAAACATTCAGCTATCTAGAAATTTGACAAAGAAATAGGGCAGAAAGTTAGTGTACCTTATTTATGAAGGTTGGTCATAGCTTTCTCCTATAATCCAAATGCTCCAACAGATTCTAGGTATCTTTACACCTTCCAAAGAGATAAACACCTTCCTGAAATATCTTAGATGTTATATAACATATTAATGAAATATTATGATTGCAATAAGACAACAAGATAATTCATGAATCATAAAAACATAAGAACATAAGTGCACCAATTTGGAAGAAAATCTATCTTTATTGACAAGCAGTGATGAAAGATAAAACCAATGGGAAGCCTTGATCGATGAAATAGAGCTGGAACATATGACATAGTAGTTTCACACTGCTGAAGCAGACTTTAACCAATTGAAGAATGAATTGAAGAAGCTACCAATAGTGGAAAATATGGCCAAGGAAACTGATATCAAGAGATTACAACAGCGCATAGACAGATTGTGAACACAACAGCAAAAAAGAACAGATCGTATCGCAAAGTTATAGGCGAAAGCATAAAAGGTTACAGGTATTATTCAACCTGTTCATGAGAAGGTGTGACAAGCTTTGGCTTTGACGGGAATGACAACTTCAGAACATATCAGATCCGAACTTGTGGAACAACATCAAGAGGTGCGACAAGAAACATAACATGTCGTGAAAATATTTCAATATTTTCATAGCAAAATCGCACTGACCGAAATTTCAAACCAATGTGGCTCGGGATGAGCCATAGGTGAGTGTTGGAGGCCTATTGGCCCTAGGAAAATATGAGAGAATATAACTTGGGTCGATAGAGAAGTAAGCCAACAATGCACTATGGACCATGTTTTTTCGTAAAATGTTTACTATATTTTGACATCATAGCATAGTGACCTAAGTTTGACACAACCTAGTCTAAAATAGTAAGTGGACACTAAATGTCAACCACCTAACATCTTTACAACTACTTAGGATATATTGGTTTACCAAATTTTAACTTTACATGCATTTTTGACATCAACATAAAAATAGTATTTAACCATTCCCTTTGATGTTTTTTAGTCTTTTGCATAAACTAATTCCTACCAAGTTGCATGAGATGTTACCATAATGTAATTCACAAGTGATGTTGATGATTAGATATAAGTATATATAGGTGAACATTTAAACAAATGGTAATGATATTGATAACTTTCCATGCACCCTTTGATCACTTTTTCATATATTCTTCAATGAATGGGAGATACACCACGAAGCACTAATTTAAAATACATAATCACCAAACCTTTCTTAACAAGATTGGGCCAATATATTATGTCACCATAGGAATATGAATGCAAAATCCATTTTAAACTCGATAATAATTATGTTTCTACATATCACCTATCTTGTAACACTTTTGGTGAAATAGAAATGGTTCAAGATGAATGTCTAGATGCATAATTTTCCCACAAAACTATGCACTATGAACCATGCTTTTTTAAGATGTTTGCTATGTTTTGACAAAAGGGCATGCACCATATGGATATACCACCAAATTGTGTAATAAATTATTTTAGGCCTAAAATTCATCTAATAATATAAAAAAAATCTAACGACAAACATAAAACACTAATAAGTACATAGCTAACGAAAATTTCACAATGTGCATAGAATTTGAGCATCATAATATAGTGACATAAGTTTGAGACTATTTGGTGTAAAATAGTAAGTGAGCCCTAAATGTTAACCACCTAACATCTTACAACTACTTCAGATATAGTATTTTATTATTTTGTAACTTGCTACACATTTTTACATAAACATAAAAATAGTATCTAAACTTTATCTTGCAATGTTTGTTAGTATTTTGTAAAAACTACTTCCTACCAAGTTGCATGAGATGTTACCATAGTGAAATCCACAAGTTATATTGACGCTAATATATAAGTGTAGATGGGTTAAGATTTAAACAAATGGTAACGATATTGACAACTTTCATTGCATCCTTTTATCACCTTTTTATATATTCTTTCAATGCATGGTAGATAGATCACTAATCACTAATTTAAACTACATACATAATCACAAAACATTGTTGACAAGATTGGGCCAATGGATTATGTCATCATAGGAATATGAGTGCACAATTTTATTTTAAACAAGATAAAAGTCATGTTGCTACATATCACCTATCTCACAACACTTTGGGTGAAATATAAATGGTTCATGATGTTGTTAGTATTTTGTAAAAACTACTTCCTACCAAGTTGCATGAGATGTTACCTTAGTGAAATCCACAACTTATATTGATGCTAAGATATAAGTGTAGATGGGTTAAGATTTAAACAAATGGTAATGATATTGACAATTTTCATTTCATCCTTTGATTACCTTTTTATATATTCTTTCAATGCATGGGAGAATAATTACTAATCACTAATTTAAAATACATAATCCCAAAACATTTTTGACAAGATTGGGCCAATGGATTATGTCATCATAGGAATATGAGTGCACAATTTTATTTTAAACTCGATAAAATTCATGTTGCTACATATCACCTATCTCACAACAATGTAGGTGAAATAGAAATTGGTTCATGATGAATATCTAGATGCATAATTACCCCACAAAACTAAGCACTATGGATCATGTTTTTTGTAAGATGTTTACTGTATTTTGACAAATGGACATGCACCTTAGGGATATGCTACCAAATAATCGTGTAATAATTTATTTTAGGCCTAAAATGCATCAAATGGAATAAAAAATCTGACAACAAACATAAACCACTAATAATTGCATAACTACAACAAGTCCACATTGTCCATAGACTTTGAGAATCATGACAGCATGACCTAAGTTCGAGACAATCTAGCCTAAAATAGCAAGTGGGCCCTAAATGTTAACCACCTAACATATTTACAACTACTTTAGATATATTATTTTACCATTTTGTAGCTTACCATGCATTTTGACATCAACATCAAAATAGTATTTAAACATGCTTGATTTAGATGGATATTGGTGACCACCCACCTATTCCATTGGCTTAAAACAATTATCCATTTTGGCATTTTCCTAGTTAATTTTCTACAGCTTTTTGAGTCCCAAACTTTCGAGGTTGTTTTGAGGCTTTAATCGACATTTTTTGGCGATTCAGGAGGTCAAATGGTTTCCAAAGGCATGCATTTGTCTTCAGCCTGAAGATGTAAATCTCGGATAAACCTTTCTAATGGGCTATCGAGTTCCCAAATCGAAAATCGTATGCAAAAGTTATGACCCCGGGAGGTTGATTGTCCAACTAACCACCTTGGGGCCGCAAACTTTATGACGGTTCATATTCTAGGGTTATTTTTTGGACCTTTAGGGTTCTCTCCTGCATGCTTATTATAAATAGGCCCCATTTAGTTCATTTTGTATTTAGCTTGGCATGGATGAGCATAACAACCACATCTATTCTCATAAATAGCTACCACCATTCTAGCTGTTGTATTTAGAGTCTATTCTATTTCTGTTATTTAATAGAATGTGTGTTTACTATATATCTATATTTATTGCAATATGTATGTGTGTATGATTCTATATGTGTTCTTTCATTTCGTTCTCACATAAATCTGGATCAATGGTTTTGCAAATTTTGATAATCTTTTGTATATACTACTTCCTACCAAGTTGCATGAGATGTTACCACAATGAAATTCACAAGTGATATTGATACTAAGATATAAGTATAGATGGGTAAAATTATAAACAAATAGTAATGGTATTGACAACTTTCCATGCATAGTTTAATCACCTTTTCATATATTCTTCAATGCAAGGGAGATAGATCGCCAAGCACTAATTTTCAAATACATAATCACCAAACCATAGTTGACAATATTGATCCAATGGATGTCGTCAAAGGAATATGAGTGCACAATCTATTTTAAACTTAATGAAAATCATGTTGCAACATATCACTTATCTTACAACACTTTAAATAGAAATGATTCATGATGAATGTCTATATGCATAATTCTGCCACAAAACTATGCACTATGGGCCATGTTTTTGGTAAGATGTTCACTATATTTCAACAAAAGGACACACACGCTAGGGATATGTAACCAAATTTTCTAATAAATTATTTTAGGCCTTAAATGCATCTAATGACAAAATAACTATAACAACAAACATAAAAAAAAATAACTACATAATCAATGAAAAGTACACAATAGACATAGAATTTGAGCACCATAACATATTGACCAAAGTTTGAGACATTCTAGTCTAAAATAGTCATGTGGACCCTAAATGTTAACCACCTAACATCTTTACAACTAATTGGGACATATTGTTTTACCATCTTTTAGCCTGCCAAGCATTTTGAAATCAACATAAAAATAGTATTTAAACATGTTGTCTTGCAATGTTTGTTAGTCTTTTGTAAAAACTACTTTCTACCAAGTTGCATGAGATGTTACCATAGTGAAATTCACAAGTGATATTGAAGCTAAGATATAAGTATAAATAGATGAACATTTAAATAAATGGTAATAATATTGACAACCTTCCCTGGATCCTTTGATCACCTTTTCACATATTCTTCAATGCATAGGAGGTAGACAACTTTGGAATGACTAATATTTTCTTGATAGTACATAGATTTTTGGGTACTTTCATCAATGATTGATTGTATGGAGTACATTACATTTAGATGGATATATGTATCATATGCTTAAATTCTACTTAGTTTATATAATTCATTCCCAATTAAATCATAGACGTATTTAATAACCATTCATTTTGATCACATGCAAACAAAGAGGTAACATCTCAAAATTTGATATCTATTAGTCTAAGTAAATATGGATAAATGTGTATACAATGGATTTGAGATAGCTTAGCTGGTTTCAAATTTGATACTTTGTACCATATATTTAATTCTAACTTAAATAATAAATTTCCAAAATCATAAAATATACATTAATGCATGGTCCGAAGTGAAAAATGTTAGGTTTGGAGTACAAATCATTTCAATTAGTGCATGTCTAGTCTATTTTCTCTAGTTTCCTTACTACACAAAGGATAAATTTGAGACTAGGCCTAGAAAAATATTGTTAACAAAAATCCCTACTTGGATAAAGATGTTGTTTGTTGAAAACAAAATTGTGTGCAATGGACCAAATAGAATGGAAGAGTAAAACGGTATGCACTAGGGCAAGTGACATAGAGAATAAGGGAAAACCCATGAAGTAGGAAAGAAGAACATAAGTAGAGATGGACCCGGATGGAAAGAGAAGAAGAAGAGAAGAGCGATATGAGAGAAGGATTCAATGCACTAAAGGAAGCAATATGGAAGGTTAGGATGGATAACACAGGAAATGATAGAGAGGACATTATAGAATGGGTTTTAGTAGTAAATAAAAAAAAGGGACATGTGAGAGAGCATGATGAAGAGAGTGTAACATCAGAGGAAGGTATAATGATAATGGAGGAAGGAAGGGAAGAATATAGGACAACAAAAAGGCACGACGTCGAAGAGGACACATCAGAGGAAGATGTGGAGGAAGAAACATTTAGTTTCATTGAAACCTTGTAGCGAGGCTATGATGTAGAGGAGACACACAAGTATATTTGAACCCAAAATCTGACAACTCAATTGTCTTAATTTTGACAACAATGCATATAAAATCTAACAACAATGATTTTTTTAAACATCGATGTAAATGCGTCGGATATCCATCAACCCCAACCATCTGTAGGTTTTTCAACAAATTCCCATTGAATAACCTATGCCAATTTTTTACCAATCCAGTTGACTCTTCGTCGAATATCCGACAACTCAGACGTTAAAATTCAACAAGAATTCATTGAAAATTTGGCAACGCTAACGTTAACATCCGGCATCAAGTTATGTCGGGACTTGACGTATTTTAGACAAAGTAAACCGTCTAAGGTACAACATCCTTGTCGGAACAATGCTTATGTACATAGGAAATCCAACGACCCTGACTGATTTTAAAAATAAAAATAAAATTATAGAGCTGCCTAAAGTTAGTGGGTGTTTTGTATACAATTCAACGTGTTATTTACCTTACAAAATATCAGCAATATTTGTGTTGGTGCATTCATTTTGTATTGTCATAAGGAATCACTTAAAATAGTTTCACACATATTTCCATGTAGATACATTTAGATGTACCTTGTTAAAGACTAGACATTTATATTGCGGCTTCAATTTGGATGGTATGGCACTTATTGTTTTCCTATTCATGGATTTCATTTTCTACTAAATTCGTTTTTGGATGGCAATGCCACAAACAATACAATTTTCTCTTAAATAGTTAGACAAAATTATTAATTCAACAAATCAAGATTACATTATTACCACATATTAACGATCCAATTTTCTCCTAGTTAATTTAAATTGAGATCATTAGTGTCGAGTGAAGTAAGAGTGGAGGGTGGCTTATGGTATTGATCTTTAGCTTGGACCCTATGAATCCCATTTGAACTCCATACATGTGCATGCTCTAGAAGGTGTAATTGGAAGGATTTTGCTGAAAAATAAGAAGGAATTAATTCCATGGATGTTTCACCACCTTGGGGTTTAACCATGTAAATATCATCTCCCCTCTATTGTCTCTCGTGCTTCTTAAATCGTATGTTTTCATGATTTCCATAGGAGTTTATACATGTTAGGTATTGTATTTATATGTTCCCAATATTACATATGTTTTGTACTTCATCTACTTCATTGTAAATAATTCATAGGTGACTTGGTCAAAGATGATTACTCACCTAACCTTGTAAAAAAATGAAAACCTTCTTATATTGATCTTCACATGACTCACTCTAGGGATAATTTGTTGAAGTGCTTTGCAATGGTTTTCAAGTTCTAGAAAATCTATGCTCCTAGTGCTCGACATTCTACAAACGCACGATTACCGAGCTAAGACGACGGCTAGAAAAATTTTCAATCGGGATTATGGTGGCTGACGCTACACAAAGACTGTAGAATGCAAGTAAGCAAATGTGACAGATTTCAAATATTAGGACAATCACTACAAAGGAATGAGATGCCTCTAATATCTACCAACCCAAGCTTAACTTTTGAAATGTGGGAAATCAAATTTTCGGTCCTTTTCCAAACCCTGGTCGACGAAATGGTGCAAGATAGATTAAATAAGACATGAAATCTACGATGGTGTTATTTGTCTCAACTTCGTTTCAAACCCTAAGACTGGGTTCATCATCAGGAGAATTTTAGCTCAAACGACTTCTCTTCTCAATGAGCCAATATTGATATATATATCCATGTAATTCATTCAGGTGAATTCATATCAATGATTAAGGTCGGCCTTACTGGATGATATAAAATTCGAGAGGAGGTAGGGTTAATTTTGATGGCATGGACAACAGGATTCCAAGATTCTTTTAACTTTAGACCATCATCCCGATTTAGGTTTTTCTCATGTTTCTCAATCTCAAGAGCTTCCCTACTCTTTCTTTTATAATAGTGAGGTATGGTTGCCAAAACCTTCGTTTTCTCGATGCAAATATGGTAATTGGTGTTGTCACAATGCTCAGCAATGACAGAATTATTAATTCATTTATGATGAATGTCAACGATGTGTTCTTTTAGCCTAACCTTAATAGAGCAACCCGTTTCACCGATGTACCTCTTGTCACACAAGCAAGGTATCACAAAACACATTTTTGGATTTTTTTTGTCAATAGGATTCTTAGCAATGTCTAGAATGTTTCTTAGGGAGTTAGGAGGGGAGAAAGCAACACTTATGTTTCTCTTCCTTGGGATCCTAGCAATTTTGTCATTAGTACCATGGATGTAGGAAAGATTGGTCTTAGCAAAATAGTTTTCTTCGCTTCGAATATTAGTTTTCACCCTGCATGCTTTTTGAAAGGTTTCATTAATTTGTTTTCCGTTGTATCCATTGCCTAAAAAGACCTTTTTTAGATGTTCAAATTCCTCTTCCAAGTGGTCTTTATTAGATATCCTTAAATCGCGAGTGGATAATGTTTTGATTATGGTCTTTATTAGATCTTCTTAAAGTGCGAGTGGCTAACGTTTTGATTATCCCGATCTTTTGGGTTGGATGATGTGTGACTCTGCTTGTAAGTATCTGTCTATATGAGTTTTATTTCTATACACTTGATGAGCTAAGGATCCATCTTGTTTTTTCATGGTAAGTACATCCAAAAAGGGTAGACAATGTTCTCTTCCATCTCTATGGTAAATTTGATGCTATAAAATTAGTTGTTTAGATGTTTTGTGAATTCAACCAATTTTTCCTCACCATGTGGCCAGTTACTGTATACATCATCCACATATATGAGCCACCATTTAGGTTTAAGAGCAGAAGAGTTAATTTCCTTCCTTTCTAGATTCTCCATAAAGCGTTTGGCGACAAGTAGTGACAAAGGCGAGCCCATAGAGACTCCTTTTGTTTGTTCGTATATAATTCCTCGAAAGGTGAAGAAAGTTGAAATAAGACATATCTCTACAAGGCTAGAAATTTATTTGTTCGATACTTGTTTAATGGCTTCAATATCTTCGTATCTTTCTCATTAGCTTCATACCTTTCTCAGTAGCTTCGTATCTTTCTCAATAACTTCGTTCGAGACTCATTTTCTCTTTGTAGATGAAATCCTAATCTTCAGTGATGGTAGAAGAAGGGACCTAGACACTTTGGAGGCTATCTTAACTTTATTCAAACAAGCCACATGAATGGAGATAAATGAGAGAAATTCTACCCTTTCTTACAACAATTTACCTTAGGAAGATACAAATTATATACTGAAAAAACTCCCTTACGAGAACCTCACTTTTTATATGGGTCATAAATATCTAGGTTTTCACCTAAAACCCAACAATTATAACAAAGTGGATTGGAGGTGGTTGATCATGAAGATTTAAAAGAGGTTGAAAGTATGGAATATGTGGTGGTTATCAAGAGCGGGCAAGCTGGTATTTATACAATCATTTCATGAAACCATCTCGGTGTATTGGATCTCTCTCGCTTGAGTTCCAAAGGGAACTCTAGAAAAAACCAAGAAGTTTTTGTTGATGTAATCGGAGAAACCACAGTATCGAAATGACCAAGTCGACGTTTCGAATCCATATCAGGATCCATCATCAGGACAAGTCGAATGTGGAGAGAGTGAGGACCCAAGTTAAATACTGGAACCGGTAGGTCGGCTGCGAGGAGTAGGGTTTGCTAAGTCGACCAATATTTTTAATTTTGATTGGTTTCAAAGTGCGCGGAACCTTTAACCCAACCCTAAATATCGGGAAAAGAGTTTATATTATTCAAATTTATAAATTTTTATTATTAAATTTTTACAAAACTGAATTAAGACAAATGAAAAGATATATGTTTAAGGGAAAAGAACCGATTTTAAATTATTAAAACCCTAAAGTTATTGAATTGATTTTTAAAACCCTTAACAGTGTGCTTTCTGCCCTTTCAAGCCCCCCCCCCCCCCCCCTTAGTCCTCCTTCCATGTCTCTAATTTAAACCTTAATTTAAAATACCCTAAAAAAGTAATGTTTAAATCGAAAGATCAATCTTGATGCAATTTAATAACTTTAGGTTTTAATATAAAATCAACCTTTTAACCTTTTAATTCCCTTCATTTCTTTATGAATTTAAACAAAATTGAAATCTACCCTTGATTTCGACCTTTAAATTCCTAAAATCAAGTTACTCTCATTGTAATCTAATTATAATTATTATTAAAATTCATTAATAATAACAATTTTAATAACTTTAGGGGTTTAATTTGTTATTATTAACAATAAATTTAAAAACTTTAGGTTTTTAGTTTTAATATTAAAAGCCTTTTTATTAATGATAATATAGTTAGATTTTTAGGGTTTTGGAACTTTTGGGGCGTCGGGTGGGTTTCTAAATATAAAAAAATCAAATTAAAAAACTTTAGGTTATTAATAATGAAAATCAACCTTGTAAAATTAAAAATATAAACATTATTATCCTTAACTTTAACTTTTCATCCTTTATTATTATAGTGGTTAAAAAATGATTATTAATGATAATATATTCAATAACTTTAGGTTTTCTTATTGTAGGCTTTTTTGTTGTTTAATTTGAAAACTCTAAGGTCTTTAAATTTATAAATCTAATTATAATTAATACTT
>LPNX011155342.1:599039-625305 GCA_001517045.1 Pseudotsuga menziesii
CAAAAACCTATCACCACAGAAATTTGGCAACAGAAACCAAGAAGTTATGATTTTCTTTCTTATGGAGAATTCAATAGAGAACGTTTAAGACTGGATCTCCCAAGAGATGCAGGTGGGTGGGGTTTAAAAAATATCTTACTTTTTGTAAAAGCACTTACAACCAAGAGAATTTGGAGATTACTATCCACTAATTCATTATGGACAAAAGTAATATCCCAAAAATACATCGCCCAGACTCCATCATTGATTGGATTCGAAAGTCGGTCAAAAACCTAAGCAATGTCTCAAATGCTTGGAAGGTTGTTGTAAAATCTTTTGATCTTATCAAATATCATCTTGAATGTAATATCAAAAAATGCACGTAGTTGTAGGATTGGTCTAGATCCATGGGCGGGAAGTGAAGGGAATCATACCCTCCCACTCTCTCTTATCCATCTTTTAAGGGATAGAAATATATACACCCTCTCTCAAGTTGCAGACCCAATATCTACCACTCTTTGGGGGCAAGGGTGGATGGAAACCATGTAATCATGCATGGAAGGTGAACATGCTTGAATATGGGACCTTTTTATTGCATCCTTGAGAAAGGCCCATATTAGAATCGATGATCAGGAACATTCATTAATCAGGATGGAGACCCACACGGGTCGTACACGCCAAAACAAGGTTACCTTCAACTTATTGCCAATCAGTTATAGAGGGATCCAAAGTGGTGGTGGAAATGTCTCTGGAAGATCAAATGCCCGTCCAAAACAAAACTATTTATGTGGTGTCTTTTAGAAAAAAAAGCACCTACGTGGGATATTCTGCAGACAATGAGGTTGGAGGGGTAAGAATGGTGTCATTTATGCAAAACTAAGAATGAATCTGCTTTCAACCTGTTTGTCACCTACTCGTTCACCAAAAATGTATGGCAGGAAAGCATCAATATGATGGGGGAGAATCTGTAGCGGCATGGGGAGTCTTTGGAAGGAATCTTTCAATGCTGGCTTCAAAACAAAGAGTATAAAAATATCAAGGCACTCCCTCTCATTCTTTGTTGGGATATATGGATTGCACGAAACTGTAGTATTTTCCAGGAAAAATACAGCATCCCAAAGCTGATGCAAAGCAACAGTATTGGCATTCTCTCAAACTACTCTCAGGTTAGTGAAATGATAAACTCGAGATTAATATTGGATGAAATAATAAACAAAATATAACATGGGGATATTTCGATGGCGCTGCCCTAGGTTCCCGATCCACTTGTGGCGAAGGCTGCATCCCAAATATATTAGACAACCACTGTTTCAAAATCAAAGCTAGTTTGGGTCATGGATCGAACAATTATATTGAATTGGTAGCTTTAAAGTTGCTTCTATTATTTGCTCTTGAAAAGGACTACAAGAATATTCAAGTCTTTGGGGACTTGAAGATCATCATAAATTGTGTAGCAAGGATCCAACAATGTCATAATACACTTTTATCTCTCATTTTAGAAGAGATTAGACAACTTAAAGCAGAATTTACAACTTTATTTGTTTCTCATATATACAAGGAAAGAAACCAATTAGCTGATGCTTTGTCTAAAGAAGGTGTTCAGCTGGAATATGGCCAATGGCATATAACCGAAGAACATGATGATGATCACTTTTCATATTACCACGGGAACTTCATAGAAGGGCGAACAAAACAGGAAGGCAGGCAGGCATAAAGATTAGCTACGAAGTGTTCATCAACTTGAGAGGACACAACTAAAATGCATCAACAATTTCCTTATTTATTTTAGAACTTTGGGATGAACTTTCTAGAAAAGCGGGTGTATGTGGTGGCCCTCCTTTGATTAGGCTTATTGATGCTTGGCATTGTTGTTATTTTATTATTTGAGGGCAATTTGAATAAGTGAATGACCAAGATTTCAATTGATGAATACATTTGGATGGAATATATGTTTAAAACTATTTTGGTTAATAATTTTCTTATGATGCTTAATGTGATGATTAGGTGTTAATTATGGTTAGATGAATCCTATTGATGATTGAAAAATGTTATCAGTGAAATCATGGATTAATGATATTAAAATGATATATTATTAATGATGATTAGGTGTTAATTATGGTTAGATGAATCCTATTGATGATTGATAAATGTTATTAGTAAAATCATGGATTAATAATATTAAAATGATATATTGTTGTGAAACCAATGATTGCCTATTTTAGACATTGAAAACACAAATCAAATGTCTTTAAGCATGATCATAACATAATCATCATAGAACTCAATCGTATCTAAAAGATCCGAATAACTATTAGGTTTGTATGTTATAATTAGTGTTTTTATTGCTAGAAGTGTTTATAATGAATTGTAAATTTTAAATGACTGCATAAATATTAGGTGTGGTGCATATTCTAATTAATATTGTAGTGAGATTATAAGTGGACTTTTATTTGATAGATATGAAGAAACAAAACATTAATATTAATATTTCTCACTAGAGCCTTTTAACTACAGAACAAGTCATTTTTGTGACTAAATCTAGATGTCCTAATATTAGCATGTATATATAGTACATTCCATTTCATGTATATTAAGTAACAAAGCATATAATCTCTTTTGTTATTATTGCTTCTGTGTAGATCCAAATCTTAGGCTCTATCAAGCACCGAGAGGGATCAAATATCTCGAGGTGCAAACCTCTTCTTAGGTATTGCACTCAATGAACTATCAACTTTGGTGTGTCCCATATATACTCATTGATTTGATTCAAACCAAAAGACACATCTTTTTATTTAAGGTCCAAATATAATGTTTTTATTATTAATATTTATTATTATTTATGGCCGACATATAATATTTTTTATTATTTTTTATTTTGTTAGAAACGAACATTACAACATTTCCCATCTTTTTATTTAAGGTCCAAATATAATATTTTTATTATTAATATTTATTATTATTTATGGCCGACATATAATATTTTTTATTATTTTGTATTTTGTTAGAAACTAACATTACAACATTTCCCCATGCATGGTCTTAAAACCATATGCAAGGAGGCCCTCCTACAACCATGGGTTGTTTATGAGGCCTTGCACATGGTCTTAAAACCATTTGCAAGGCCCTCCTAAACCATGTACAATAAAACCATGGGTTGTTTAGGAGGCCTTACACATGACTTAAAACCATGTGCAAGGCCTTCCTAAACCATGGGTTTTTTAGAAGGCCTTGCACGTGGTTTTAAAACCAATGACATGGTTTTAAAACCATGTGCAATGCCAACATCTTTTTGCGGATAATTCATTTTTTATTTTTTATTATTTTGTTAGGTAGGAGCATCTCCCTGTATTGTGTTTTTTCTCCATATTTTTTTTTACGGATAATTAAATGTTTACTTTTTATTATTTTGTTAGGTAGGAAGATTACAACATCTCCCCATATTAGGTTGTTTTTCTCGCAGACATTTATTTTGGCTTATAATTAAATTTTTTATTTTTTTGTATAAACTAAGAATTTCCTAGTTAATAAAAAAAATTCTTAACAATAATAATGATGATAAAGAAATTCATAATAATAATGATGATAAATGTCCTATATATTAATGACAATTGAGATGGTCTACGACTTATAAGATTTCGCTCCAAAAACTCCATATCCGAGGCCATGAACTCTCAAGCTACCCTCATGGTGGAGGCATGGAAAGGGAGAGTTGTTACCTTCTATAAGGTGATTCCCTTCTGAACAAACTTGCGATGAGGCCCTTAGCCCAACATCTCCAAGAAAATATAGGCAATAGCAAGATAGAAATGGGTTAAATCATGAACCTGAGTCTCTATTCTCTATCAGGTTAAATCATGAGCTGAGTGTCTATTCAGAGAGAATTGGAGCACAAAACTCGTAATCAAATGCATTTCGGTTGATTTTTTTTATTTTTTCAGTCAAACTATTTATTATTTTCGGTCGAAAACATTGCTATAACTTTCGTAAAAAAAAAATAGGCTAAGCACTTGCTCGATGGGAAAATTCAGGCGATTACGTTTTGGAATACATTTTCAGCTAAGTTTTGCACCTAAAATATTGTTCGATCGAAAGATTTTATATATATATATATATTGTTGTTGTCAATTCCGTTCATTTTGTGACTTCTCTAGCCACCCACACCACCCTGTGTTTCATTCTGGAATCCCTCTGGTCATTCGAGGTCATTCGAGCAAGTTACGAGCATGTTGGGGTCGTTCTGGTCGTCCTTCACCTTGAGTTTCATTTCGACATCCTTCGCCCTGCCTTGTGTTTTGTTTTAGCATCCTTCACTCTAACCTACCTGCGTTTCATTTTGGCATCCTTCTATCTGTCATCGAGTACGTTGTGGTCATGGAGTCGGTTCCTTCCATTGTGATCGTGGAGCTAGTTCCTTTTGCTGTGATCATGAATTGTAATACTTTACCATGAATTTATTTACCTAAGTGGTTGGAAGCCTAGGATACCCACTATAGTCTATAGTTACCTAATTATTTTTAATCAAAAAGTAGCTTACTAATTTTTAATGAGCTTTTTATATATCTTAAAGTTTATGGGTCCAAACTCCCAAGGAACTCAAACTCCCAACACTGTCTTGAGTTGATATCATTATTCTAAATAGTCAAGCAATTATAAGAGGATGCCAATTTTCTAATTGTTAATAAAATGAGGAGATGTAATTGGGTGCATGTACAATCAACTTCAGTCACTCTACTTACAGAGGCGTTACTAAAATTCATACCAAGGATGGATGAATATTAGTGTAAGGAGATAGCCTGGAGACCTTATGACCCTTATGGATAATTTTTTAGGGATTTTTCAGTGTAACAAAGTATTTTATGGCACACTACTTTTATTTATTCTTAATTCGGTGCTTAGCCCCATGAAATTAGGTGTGTAATAAGTTCCTGGCTTGATGATAGACAAGTCAATGTCAATGGATTTCATCAATGGGGCATGCTAAGGGTCGAACTCTCTTTGTAGTTTTGTTGGTGTTCTATATATATATGACTCGCACTTCTTCAAGTTCAAAGCCAATTAGTTAAAATTCACCAATAACTTTGGTGAATTTATGGAGTTGAAGCTATTATTAAAACTAGCTCTATATTATCTCTTATCTCTACAAGTTATTATCTCTTTTACATTTTCATGCAGCATTCATGTATCATAGACAAAATTATATTTTCCATATTATGCATGTCTTATAGCTCTTTTAACAAAGTCTTTGTAAGTCTATTTTTATCATTCACTATATAACCTGTCAAAATAAACACAGTGTCATTGTCGTTACTATATCCTATATGTCCACTACTCCTTCTAAAAAAACCATTATAGTCTTCAAGATGTTGTAATATCAATTAGATATCAAACCAAACGATCCTCTAGTACGCTGTAAAAAACCTGTACTCAAGCTTTCATATGTCCAAAGCATATAACTACTTCTTTCTTGAGCTGCTAGTGGCTATGGACCTTTTCTGTAAAATGAGTTGCTACAGGGTGAACTCAAGTATGGTTTGTAGTTTATACTGAATATAGCAAATGTAAGACCATCAATACAACAATAATTTATTTGTTAGTCTGTTTGGTTGTAGAGCACTTCTCATGTCATAAATGTTTGTAAAACCATGACTAAAATGAACATCCCACCATTTCCCCACAAAAGGAAAAATACAATAGCTTCATCTTACAAATAATCCCAGATTAGATTTTAACTCCTTAATCTTCCAACAATTGTAAATGTCAATTCTCTAGACTGAGCAGTACATGTTATCATATCTTTTACATTTTCCATGTATCATAAACATAATTACATTTTTCATATTATGCATATCTTATAGATGTTTTAACAAAGTCTAAGTATGTCTATATATATATATATATATATATATATATATATATATATATATCGAAAATAACATAGACTAGGAAACTATGAATCCATATACCTGGAGCTCCTTTAGGGTTTCAGAGGCGGATCCATGGCGTATGGTGGATAATCCCTCGGCAATACGGCGAGGCCGTATGGGCTGGGGTCGACAGGAGCGGCGGTAGTTATTACTTGTTTTCCCAGCGAACTTGAGGGTTAGTTTTCCCTTTCAGGCTAAGAGAATTACCCCGGGTAATTTCTTTTACTATTTTCAGTGTTTACCTTTACCCTATTATCCTGACAGCTATGGCGGATGTGGAATTGCTCGATTTCTCCTGTGAGATGTTGTGGGATGAGGACATTTGGGCCCTAATATATGATGGCAGTCTTGCCAAGGTGGAGGTATCACCCCTTTCGAAGGCCGTAGGCAGCGGTGAGGCGTTTCATTCTAGGTCTCCATTGTCAGATTTCTTGTTGACTTCGTCTGGTCCTGAAGGCGGTGGGAATTTTTTTGGTGTAGAGCATGCGAATGTGTTTTCTTCTGGGGCGATGTGGCCGGCAGGAACCGACCCTTTACAGCCACAAGCTAGTGCTGAAGAGGATCATCGTTTCGGTTTCGGGAGGGATACTGATGCGATCAGGGGCATGGTTGAATCGACACCTTCTAACCTGGTTACAATTGGTGGGGGTTTTCTGAGGACGGATGGGGGACGGTTGGATGTGTCGGTGGGTTTAGATCCATGTGGGGCCCTGGGATTGGCAGTGATGGTGCGGTAGGCTCTGCTAACAGTTCTGAGGAGGCGGTTAGAGTCAGTGGCAATGGTGGGCACTTAAAAACTAAAAAGAATTGGATTCGACAGACAACGGCCATTAACTGTACTCTAGGGGAGGATGTAGAGTGGGAGGAGGTTTCACATATGGCCGAGAAGATGTTGGTGGGTCGGGAATTGGGAAGAACATTCTCTCAGCAGACGATGGTAAATTGGGTGGAGGCGAATTGGCGTGATTTCCTTGGTACGGTTCCGGCTGTGGTGGCTCTGACAAGGGGTTGGTTTTCATTTAACTTTGTAGGAGCGAAGCTCCTTCAGAAGGTCCTCTCACGCAATTGGGCATTGGATCACTCTTCTTTGCTCCTCAAACCTTGGCATCCGATGTTTGACACAAGTAGGGAGCGAGTGGATGTAGTACCGATATGGGTAGGTTTTCCTAGGCTTCCCCTTCATTATTGGACTGAGAATCATCTTCAAAATATTGGAAACCTCTTGGGCAATTCTTGGAAGAGGACCTTTCTTTTAGGGTGACTCTGCAATAGAAGGTTTCCCACATCCTCATTAGCCTGAATGTAAGGGAAGGTTTTCCTGTAGAATTGAACCTTTGGCAAGGGCCTTCATGCTACAAATAGAATCTGGATTACTAAAATATTCCTTTTTGCTATCAGCGGTGCCACGAATATGGGCGCCCAATCACAGAGTGCAAGATGGTCGTTCATACTTTGAATGGGTGTCGTCATCAGTCGGGTGTGCGGAATGGGGGTAAGGAAAAATCTTCCACGAGCCCTCCTTCCACTCGGGCTATGTTAGAACAGGAATGTTCAGGGGTATTAGGAGTGGTCAGTGTTGGAGAGGAGAATCTTGTTCCTGTGTCAATGGAGGTCTCGAAGCGAACAGCAGAGCCTTTGCTCAAAATGGGTCTTCCCTTTCTAGGTAGCTCTTTTATTACCCTGTCTCCTTCTTTGCATTTGTTTGCTCAAAATTCTACTTTTAATGGCTTGGATTGGGTGGAAGGTCTCAAGAACTTGAACATCTCTCAGCCTGATATGACTCTAAGGTCTTTCTCTGTTGCATCCCTGGAGGAGTCTCCCTTGTCTTCCCCTACTGTTTCCCCCTCGGAAGTGGATGCACCCATTTCTCTCCCCCTTGTCTTGGCCTCTCAAACCCTCCCAGATCCCTCCTCGATGGCTTCTTCCATGCCTGTTAAATTTATTTCCTCTGATAGAGAGGCTAGTACCCCCCCCCTTGACTGACCCAATTCCATTTATTTCCTTATATCTAGCACCAAGTCTATTAGGGGCTTAGGTCTCGACCCTAGTCAGGTTCCTAAGGGAAGAGGAAGAAAGTCCTTTATAGTGAAGGCCCGATCTAGAGAAAAGAAGGATCTCTTGGAAGGCAAACAACAATCCATTGAACGAGTGCTTAGAACGGTGCGAGCCCAGAAGAAGGGTCGAAGATGAAAATTATATCTTTCAACGTTCGGGGTCTGGCTGGTCCCCATAAAATATCAGCACTCAAACGGGTGGTCTTGACCCTGGTTAAGTTCCTAAGGGAAGAGGAAGAAAGTCCTTTATAGTGAAGGCCCAATCCAGAGAAAAGAAGGATCTCTTGGAAGGCAAACAACAATCCATTGAACGAGTACTTAGAACGGTGCGAGCCCAGAAGAAGGGTCGAAGATGAAAATTAAGTCTTTAAATGTTCGGGGTCTGGCTGGTCCCCATAAAATATCAGCACTCAAATGGGTGGTGAGTTTGGAGCACCCTAGTATTTTGATGCTACATGAGACTTTAGGAGTAGGAGAGGTGGTAAAGGCAAGACTGGAAAGTTGTTTTTTAGGTTGGGTTTTTATGATGTTGGATGTTAGAAGTCGTTCTGGAGGCTTGGCTATGGGATGGAAGGTGAGTACAATAAAAGCTATTTCTTTGTGGGGTATGGAGCCGGTACTGGGCCTAAAATTTCAGGCATTGGATCTCTAGACCACTTTTACTGTTGTCAATATTTATGGCCCTTATATGAACAAGGTTCCATTTTGGGAAGGGCTCTTTAATAACCCTCTCCTCGGGGGAGAGTCGGTTATCTTGGGGGGAGATCTAAACTTTTCTATGGGACTTACTGAAGTATGGGGGCCTCATGCTCATGCTGATTTGTTGACTCATTTTTTCACTCGAAAGTTGGTTGAGAGAAATTGGCTGGATCCCGAGCCCATCAAACTTAAGCCTACTTGGAGGAACAATCGATGTAGTGATGGGCGCGTTGCTAAGAGGTTAGACAGATTTCCAGTGACTGAACAAGTATTGGATAGGACCCATTTTCTCAGGCAGTGGGTTTGTTGTGGGGGACTGTCTAACCATCTTCCTATATTTCTAGAACTCATGAATGGTCCCACACAATCTCCAAGCCCTCTAAAGTTTAATAAGATATGGCTTAAAGATGAGTCTTTTAAACAGATGCTCACTGACATCTAGATTATTTTAATCCTATAAGTGTGCAGACTACTAGTTTCTAATTTGTTGATAATATCAGAAGAGTAAAGGGGGCTATCAAAGAGTGGGTTCTGGAAAAGAGATTACGGGATGACAGAGAATTGAAGCACATTAAGGTGGAGATCATGAAGATCTTGGATGGGGATGGGGGGGGATGCTGAATCAGGAGACAAAGGCGATTCTTATCGGGTTTGAAGGGAGAAGGAACTCTTTGCTACTTGAAAGGGAGGAGACTTGGAGACTGAAGAGTAGATCCATTTGGCTGGATTGTGGTGATGATAACTCAAAATTCTTCCATGCATATGCGAGGGGGAGGAAGGATTCAAATACCATATGGAGCTTGTTTGATGAACAGGATGTGACTCAGAACAGCTTTGAGGAAAAGGCTCATATTGGGGTTGCTCACTTCAAAAATATTTTCAAGGCCCCTCCACAGGCTACTCTTGCTAAGGTTATCAGGGTGTCTCATATGTTACCCAAGTTTGTGGCGGAGGAAGACAACACCGACCTTATGGAGGTAGTATATGAGGAGGAGCTCAAGGTCACTCTTTCTATTTTTTAGAAGGATAAAAGTCCAGGCCCTAATGGGTGGAATATTGAATTTGTCTTGGGATTATTTGATCATGTTGGTGGGGATCTATTGAAATTTGTGGAGGATACTAGATTGTCGGGGAGGTTACCGACCAGTTTCAATTCAAATTATATTGCTTTGATCCCAAAAGTTGATAATCCATCTTCTTTGAATGATTTTAGACCCATTTCACTCTGCAATTGTGTTACAAGGTGGTCACAGAGGTTATTGCTCGTAGACTCAAAGAAATTATGTCTAAGCATATCACTGAAGAACGATTTGGCTTCCTGGAAGGACGACAGATTCATGAGGCCATTGGGGTGGCTTAGGAAGGACTACATAGCATTAAGACCAAAAAAATTAAAGGGCTATTCTAAAGATTGACCTGTCCAAAGCATATGATAAGGTAAGTTGGATATATATTCATATGTTGCTGGCCCATCTTGGTTTCTGTATTGGTTTTATTAGGTGGATCATGAGTTGTATCACCACTATCTCTTTCTTGGTGTTGATTAATGGGGCGGCTTGTCCTTTCTTCCATGCTAAGAGGGGGTTACGACAAGGTTTCCCAGTGTCACCATTACTTTTTTGTTGGTGGTTGAGGGACTTAGAAGGGATATAAGGGAGGCTAAATAGTAGGGTTTGTTGGAGTAGGGTCCCGCAGCTACAGAAGAAGCTGCTATTTTGACGGATAGACAGTTTTGGCGAAGATACAAGAGGCAAAGCTACGACACTGTAGCAGGTTTCTAGCTACAGATCAGAACCGGAAACCATGACGTAGAAGGCAGAGAAGTCAAGGAAGACAATGGTACCTGAGCGGCCGATAAGAGAGAGCTCAACCACTGCATTGAAGGCAGCGGCGGAAGACAGGAGGGCTCAGCTACCCTCATAAAGGAAAAGGAGCAACGAGGACGAGGTATTGAAGACAAAGGATAGAAAAGGGAAGCAGCGCCAGTACCCATGGTCAGCGCTGGGAAGCATAGAAGACTGCAGGAAGCTGTGGTGAAGGAAAGCGGTGCATAGTACCCATGGTCAGCGCCGGGAAGCATGGAAGACTGCAGAGAGCTGTGGTGTGACGGATAGCAGCTACCTCAAAGTACAGATACGCCAACTGTCACCAGTTAGGGTTTGGGTTACTGTTGGGACAGGCCCATAGTGTTGTAATGGCGAGACCTTCAGGCTGCCTATAAAGGGATGTCTTTTGTATTGTAAAAGGTTGGCATTTTGAGCATTTTAAGCCATCCAGCTAGCTAGTTAGCCATTGAGACTGTTAGCTCATAGTTACCTTGTATTGTAATAGAGTTGAGCTCTGGTTCTGTTATTAGCTGTAGTATCTTATTGTAACTAGTAGCTGGCTCATGGAGCATGCATGTAACTATCCGCAGGGATCGATAGAGAGGGAAGAGTATATTGTAAGAGAGACAATATAGAGATAGAAAAGAGATCTAAGATAGAATATCTCACGCTGCATATGCGGTGCAGCAGAACTGTGTTTACCTTCCCCTGAGCTATAATAGAAACACAGTTCTGTGGACGTAACTTCCATCCTGGAGGTGAACCACGTTAAAATCATGTGTTGTATGATTGATTCATGTGCTGTGTTTATCTGTTGCATCTGTTAGTTATTATATGAGCCTTATTTACAGTTGAATGTATGTATGCGTTGTTTCGTTCACAGCAATATAGAAGGATAAACATAAGTTGAAGTCCTTGGCATGTTGTATGCGGGTTCATTTATGCTTTGCTTGAAACAGTCACTAGTCGCAGTGTTAAACAGTCTGGTATGTTGAGTCTTGCAAGTCGACACGAACAACGCTAAGTGCACTGAGCCGCGGGGGTAGGATATCGCAGGGAGGCGATACCGCACCGGCAGAGGAGCTGCGGTGCGCGATACCGTAGGTTAAGGACTTAGCGTTGGAGAGGAAGTTACGTGTCGCCTGGTGCGTGGCGAGGCGATAAGGCTAGGGTCATCGCGAGTCAATGGAAGTTGCGCGATGCGGAAAGGGACTGCGTGACAGGAAGAGAGAGATCTCGCGGTCAGAAGAGTTGTGAGACGAGGATATCGCGCGACGCAAGCAGAAGGGTTGCGCGACGCGCAGAGAAAGAGGCCTCACGACCAGCAGAGCTGCGAGTCGCAAGTAGGATTCCACAGAACCTGGTCCAAGACGCTTGAGTCCTTGGCCAACCCATTAGAATCACTTCGGGTGAGACTTCAGGCCACTTCGCAGTCTGTCACCGAAAGGGCCAGTCAGCTAGGGGTGTTGTTGGTTAAACACAGTAAACCCGGGTCTGCCCATGATAGCCAACAAATGGTTCCGTTGCCGGCTTTGAACAAACAGAGCACTGATTTTCTGGTGGCGCCCTACTAGAGATGAACTCAACGAGTGGGTTTGGTCTAACCAGAAAGAGTTTGCTGAACGAGAGAACAGGAGTCCTAAACTGAACACAGAGGCCTGGTTACAAAAACATATCATTACAGACATCCATGCGATATTTTTTGCGACCTTTGGAAACGAGCTTTACGACTGGTTATCAAAGTTAACTAATACAAGCATATTCAAAAAGAAAAGAGACATTGTCTGGACACCGGAGCTGATTCAGACTGTGAAGAACCTTGATAATCCTATCACAAGGGCAGTAGACTTCTGGCTTGCGAGTGTGCTAGAAGGCTTCGTCACAGAGTTTGCAGTTGACCAAAGGAAAAGCTTCAGCGAGGCTGAGCGTTACTTCTTCAAAGGATATCGCGGTAAGTACCTAAGATCTTTAAACTTGTCCATTAAGATGCTATTACATGAAAAAGGAACAATGGATCTAGTTTCAGATGAATAAGTAGAAATAGTAATGACACAAGAGTTTGAAAGTGATTTTAATGACATTGGACGAACACGTAGTGGAAAGAAGTATAAAGTAGATTTCAGATCTCCAATCTTTGAAGACAGTTAATATAGTACTAGACAGCAGAGTCATAGTACCACAGAAGGAATAGAGGGGGGTATCCCTTACCACCCTTACACCCCACAGAAACAGACCGAGACTCAGAACAATCCTGTAGGAACTCCATCCAGTAGCTCACAGACAGTACCTACCACTGCTACATCACCTCCACCTACACCGCCGAGTGGTAGCAACACAGTAAATCAACATCCACCACGTAGAAATAGAATGGAGGATGGTATGAAGCTACCTATATTTAAGGGAACAGGGGCAGAAGACCCAAAGCAGCATTGGTTTTTATGTGAAGCCATGTGGACCATTAAAGCAATCAATGACGATAACCTTAAACTTGTACAGTTGGTCACCACACTAAGAGATCGAGCCTTAACATGGTATATAAAGTACACCACAGTACCCAGGACACTTGTCCAGGTCAAGACCGCCATGATTAAAAAGTTTAAGAAACCTAAGTCTGAGTCACAGTGTATTACAGAACTCAAAGACATCAAGCAGTTACCTATAGAGTCGGTGTGGGACTTTGATCAGAAATTCAAAGCCCTTATCGACCAAGTCAGTTTTGAGTTCACGCCGGAGTACCATAAGGAATGGTTTATTGCAGCACTGCTCCCTCACATTAGACTATCGTTAATGTAGCAGAAACTCCAGACGCAGGATGACGCGTTGGAGATGGTGATGAAACTAGAGGCTTCACCTCTAGCTGAGAGCAGTTTTGGCATGGCAACTTTACAAAACTAGTTGGCTAATCTCACATTACAGTTACATGAACTTAAGAAAGGGAAAGAGGTTGCGCAAGACATATGGTGCATAAAATGTAAAGCACAAGGCCATAGTAAAGATAATTGTCCAGTCTTTGTAGAATATATAGCAACAGGGGCTCCAAACCCCTTACCACAGACCCACGGGCCGTGGTGTGAAATATGCAAAACACAAGGACATCTACCTCACCAGTGCCCTCTACTTCAGAAGTACGTACAGACACCTAAGAACTTATACTGCATCTTCTGCAATTCTGTAGGCCATGATGAACATGATTGCAGAGCCTATGATCTCATGGTTGGTGCAAAGCAAGACTTGTACAGAGTCCAGTCAGAGACACAGGGTACAGTAGCAGGACCACAGCAGGATCCGGCTTATGGTGGCCGAGGAGGAGGATTCAGAGGACGAGGCCGTGGAGGAGGCTTTGCACAAGGAGAAGGCTTCGACAGAGGAGAAGGTTTTGGTCGTGGTCGCGGACCAGTTACTTGTTACAACTGTGGAGTTGTAGGACATTATGCTAGGGACTTTCAGATCCCCACTACCACTTGTAACTACTACAAATATTACGATCATACTATAGAGGAGTGTCCTACCTTGATAGCTAAGATCAGAGAACCTAAGCCAGCAGCACACAAGAACATCCAGCTTATTGCTGCTAAGCAGGAAGAACCAGAACCAAGAGTCAATATTGTGACTCGCAACGGTGTTTCTACCAGTGGGACATTGCAGGAGACGGAAAAGACCACAGGTCAGGAGTGGGTGCGCAGAGCTCCTAATAAAGCAACACCACTCGACTTGCAGAAGAACAAACAGACATTTCAGGAAGCTAAGGATTTCTTTGATGACACTACGCAGTCAGGATCACAGGTACCGCTGTCTAGGGGCGTACTGCAGAAAACACCTTGTGGCGATAGCCTTGTACAGACATCGCAGGCTACTACATCGGGAAGATGCGACGAGGACGAGATGACAGGAAGTGTACATTCCTTCCTGCGGAGTTGTCTAAAACTTGTAAGAAATGAGCAAGCTATCACAGAACTTCAGCGCATCATAGATCAATGTCAGCCATCTTCTTCCGTGAGCAGTACACAGCGTGCTATTCATAATATTATAGGACATACAAGAACGAGAAGAGAGATGCGACTCACAGCGCAGGTTGGAGAATTTGAAATGGATGAGGTAATCCTAGATCTAGAATCAGACGTGAATGTTTTGACTAAGCAGACATGGGAACAGATGGGTAGCCCCAAGTTAGTCAGATCGCCTATCCATCTGAGATTAGCTAATCAGCAGCGTGTATCACCTCTGGGTTGCTTACCGCAGGTGCCAGTTGACTTTGACGGATTTCGCAGCTTCGCGGACTTTGAAGTTATAGAAATCATTGGCGATAGTAGACCCTATCCAGCATTGCTAGGCATTGATTGGGCGATCGGTAACATGGCTGTTATCGACCTAAAGAGAAGACAAATGACCTTTGAGGACGCGCAGATCTGGGTCATCACACCATTGGATCCTTTTCAGGGTCCTAGATATATTGAACCTATCCGAGCAGAGGAGGAGGCACGTAACATGGAAAGTCTCTATCAGATGACCGCGAACCAGAGCGACTACATCAATCCAACTGCAAAAGGGAATATTAGTTGGCAATGCGACAACTCATGCGCATTAGATTCAGATGTTGGTCTAGAGAACTGGCAGAACAGACTTCACGAAGTCTTAGCGCGCAGATGCGCGTACTTGACTAAGTCACTACGATGGATTGGTGCAGAGATCAATGAGATTCCATCCTTTCATGGTCTAACAGATATCCAAGACTTTCTCGAGCAGTTTGAACAACAAATCCCTCACGAGCAGAGGACCGCAGCTATGGACCTTGCAGTACGAGCCACACCTACAAGATGGTGGTATGCACATAAAGAGAACATCGCATCATGGGATGATATTAAGAGATTCATGGCGATCATATTTTCTGTTGACGGAGAGTATGTCCAGCAGAAATACACAGGAGAGTGTGACCCTAGATCACACATTCAGACATGTGAACAGAATTGGTTGGACATTCCCGAGGATGAATGGGTTCACCGATTCATTCATACTTTGGATACAGTTCCAAGGAACTGGTACACGGAGACTGAACTACGCAAAGGAACAACAACATGGCCACTTATGGTAGACAACTTCCTACTCACCTTTGCTTTTGAATCTAAGCATCCAAGTGTTGATCAGGCCCTACAAGTAATAAAGAGTAAGATATTTGAGGATTGTACCATATCAGTGTCAGCTCAACCTGAGTGGGCTATCCAGCTAAAAGAGGCGTTAGAGTGTTATAATTTTGCATCTGAGCTAGAGGCAGAGGATGAGGATCCTCGCAACACCAACATTCCGGAGTCGAAAGGCACTCGCGATGTTGAGGGACCACAGTTAGAAACTCCAGCAATTACAAAGCCCATCAAGATTAAAAAGATCAATATTGGCACAGACACAGAACCTAAGTTTGCCTCTATTGGAGACTATTGGAACGATGAAACAGTCGGACAGATTGCAGACTTGTTACATGACTATCAGGACCTATTTCCCACCAAGTTCACAGAGATGAAGGGAATATTCGGAGACCTAGGTGTCATGAGGATACCATTGAAGGAGGATGCTAGACCAGTGAAACAGCCTCCATATAGATTAAATCCGCGCTACAAAGAAAAAGTAAAGGATGAAATCGACAAGATGCTAGCAACAGGAATCATTGAGCTTGTAGAAGAAAGCGAATGGGTTAGCCCCATGGTCGTACAAGAGAAGAAAACCAAAGGAGACATCAGGATCTGTGTCGATCTGCACAAGCTCAACGATGCATCGCTTCACGATCCATTTCCGACACCATTCACTGACGAGGTATTAGACAATGTGGGAGGACAGGAGGTCTACTCCTTCACTGATGGCTTTTCAGGCTACCATCAGATTAGAATACATCCAGAAGATTGATCCAAGACCACCTTTGCAACAGAATGGGGCTCGTTCCAGTATACGGTAATGCCTTTTGGTCTTAAGAATGCACCAGCTATATTTTCTAGAGTAGTAGTTGTTGTATTTAAAGAATACATCCATAAATTCCTAGAAGTATATTTTGATGATTGGACTGTATTTAGACTAATTGATAAGCACATAGGAGATCTAAGACTGATGTTAGAGAAATGTAGGCAGTACCAGATTTCTCTAAACTTGAAGAAATGTATATTTTGTGCACCATTTGGTATTTTGTTGGGTCACATTGTGTGCAGACAAGGCTTGATGGTAGATCCCGCAAAGATTTCCATCATTGTAAATCTTCCAGCACCCAACTCAGTCAAGCAACTGAGGACAGTACTTGGTCATACCGGGTATTACAGAAAGTTCATCAAGGGCTATGCAAAGATTATAGCACCAATGGAGAAATTGCTAAAGAAAGATGTAAAATTCCTATGGAATGAGGAATGTCAGCACAGTCTAGACACACTTAAAGAAAAAATGGTTACAGCGCCCATCCTAGTATTTCCAGACTGGACTAAGCCATTTCATGTACACGTGGATGCATCTGGAATCACACTAGGGGTTGTCTTAACGCAACCAGGAGAAGGGGATATTGATCATCCTATCGCATAATCCAATAGAAAACTATCGACAGCAGAAAAGAACTACACCACGACAGAAAGAGAAGGCTTAGCTATGGTGTATGCGCTGCAGAAGTTCAGGCACTACCTATTAGGTACCTCATTCAAGATGTTTACTGACCATTCCGCATTAAAGTATCTGGTCAATAATCCAGTGTTAGGGGGGATAATCTGCAGATGGTTACTCCTCTTTCAGGAGTATGATTTTGAAATCATAGTTAAACTAGGAAGATTGAACGCTGGACCTGATCATCTGTCGCAGATAGACTCGGGAGAAGAGCCAAGTAACCTAGAGGACAATTTGCCAGATGCGCAGTTGTTTTCTATCCAGATCACAGACGACTACTATGCTGATATTATTCACTTTCTCACTACAGGATTAGCGCCTGATGAGTTCACTAAGCAGCAAAAGAAGCAGTTGGTTGTTAAAGCAGTAGAATTCACCCTGATCGCAGGACACCTATACAAATTAGGACCGGATGAAGTTTTGCGCAGATGTGTGATGCCGCATGAAAAAGACGCTATTATTAGAGAGGCACATTCAGGAACCGCAGGAGGTCATTTCGCAGGAAAGCCGACTGCGCAGAAAATCCTAGATGCAGGATTATGGTGGCCTACGTTGCATAAGGACACCAAGCACTTCTGCAGATGCTGCGATATCTGCCAAAGGGTAGGAAAACCCTCGCGACGCAATGAAATGCCGTTGTGACCGCAGGTTACGCTGCACGCATTTGACAAGTGGGATATAGACTTTGTGGGTCCTATCAACCCACCAGGAAAGCGCACTGGCGCGAGATATATTATCACTGGAACAGAGTACCTCACCATATGGGCAGAGGCCAAAGCAGTAAGAAATTGTGATGCTGCTACAGCCGCACAGTTCCTTTTTGAGAACATCATCAGTAGATTTGGCTGCCCCGTAATTTTGATGAGCGATCAAGGCACACATTTCTTGAACCGCACCATTGAGGCCTTGACAGAAGAATTCCAGATTCAGCACCATAAGAGCACTCCCTACCACCCACAGGCTAACGGTACGGTGGAGGCCTTTAATAAGATTTTAGAAAACGCTCTTACTAAGATCTGCAACAGCCAAAGGAATGATTGGGACCTCAGATTTAACGCTGTATTATGGGCGTATAGGACCACATGCAAGAAACTTACGGGACACACACCTTTCAGCTTGGTGTATGGACAGGAGGTTGTTATGCCTATGGAGTATATTCTTCCCGATTTAAGAATCGCTTAGATCACCGGGATGACTGATACAGACACAGTGGAGGAAAGGCTAGCACAGCTGCTTTCCTTAGAGGAAGACAGATTCATCGCCGAATTTCATCAAAAAGTGCAGAAGGCACGAGAAAAAGCTTGGCATGACAGACACATTAAGAGTAAGATTTTCCACATCGAAGACCTAGTACTCCTCTATGACAGTAAATTCATTAAGTTTCCAGGGAAGTTCAAGACGCATTGGCTGGGGCCATATCAAATACAGCAAGTTACAGAGGGAGGTGCCGTTCAGCTCAGCCAGCTGAATGGGGAGCTTCTTCCCACATTGATTAATGGTAGTAGGCTTAAGCTCTATAGCGATAGCCACCCCACCTCTCAGCCCTAGCTTAGCCAATTTATGTGGTGCAGATGTCTAGTGTAGTTGAAAGGAGGCATCGCACCGGGAACTAGTCTACACCGGCAGGTATTATAAGTATGAGGAATCACATAAGGTCGGTTCATTTTGCGCAAGTCAACAGTGGCTTGTGAAAAAGAAAAAGAAAAACGCTTGTTTGTTTGCGCAGGTGATGCAGTGTTGCAGTGCAGCAATGCGATGTTTCCTCGTGCCACGTATCCAGTTTTGCAACCAACAGAGGGCCATTCAAGTCACCTTCTGACAGGCAGTTAATGAAGAGATGACTGGTATACCTTACCGTAGATTTGGCAGCAGCATAATTAAGTTTCTAGATTTGGCAAATCTTCGATGAGACCGGCGCTTGTACACACACACTTCGAGGGAAATGTCATCAGATTTCAACATTTATTGAGGATCGGATGACAGGTGTGGTCTCGTCCATGTAATCATTACGACCGACGGGTTCAGTCTAGATGACCGTTGCATCCGGGATTGTTGCCTTCGGCATAAAAGCAGAAATTGTTCATTCGAGAGGGTTACACTTGCAAAAACCCGAGAGCTATAGAGTAAGCTGTTAAGAGTTCCCTGTGCAGATTTCACCCTGTTACAGAGTGCTGTGATTCCCAGAGTTTGAAGCCATTGCACGCCCAAGATATTCCACCAAGTGGGTTCTGCCCGAGGAGGAACCTTTAGAAGACATTTTGAGAAGGTTTGAGCATGACAGCCTTAGAGGTATTATGACAACACCGCCTAAGGGTGCCCAGACAAGTTCATCACAAGCCATACAGCCACCACAGACGAGAAGCCATTCTCAGATAGCAGAAGAATCTAATTCAGAGTTGGAGGAAGAAGTTCATACTGCAGCAGACTACATTATGCCACGAGCTGAAGACGCACCAGAAGTAAAAATTCCCAAGAGTGGTAAGTTTCCTGTTCCCATACCACAGATTGATTCTCGAGTAAAGGAAGATGGAGACCTATTAGGATATGCAGCTGTTGCTAAATTCATAGATTATAACCTGGCTGACGCTAAGACATAACCCCAGTTCCGGCCGGATCAGTACCTTACAATTCAGAAGAACCCAAGGACGGGTGCAGATGAATATATTCCCATGGACCATGTTCAGATCCTTGAGCGCTCAGGCCTGCTCAATCTATTGAGACTACCACATTTCGGACGCGGCACAGAGGTTAATGCCGTGGTGCGAATCCTACTTTCTTGTTTACATGGAGGTTATCTTTGGCTGGGTAACAAGTTCAACCTGAACATCGACCTCATACATCGCATCACCTTACTGTCCAAGACGGGTCAACACCCGATGATAGATACAACAGGAAAGACCAAGGAACCCAAGCTATCACCCACCCTAGTTTCCAAGTACCAACTACAGAGAGGAGGTCGGGCTTACGATATTGAAAGCATACCAGACAAAACACTTAGCTTTACAGCTAGTCTGCTTTTAGGCAGATTGTTAACTAAGGTCCGACCCAAGGAAGTTACAGGGTCCGTAATTAAACTTGCTATACAGGTTGCAGAGGGGGAACATTTCAATTGGTCTTTATTTTTGTTAAATATGTTTCAGGAAGATTGTTTGGTGGCACAGGATGAGGCTACCCACCATTTTCATTTTTCATGGTTGATTATACTCTGTGCATTTGTGGGGTGGAAGGAGCCGCCCCATACCCAATTTAGGCAGCTAGCAAGCGGTGAGCCCAGAGGGGTGCGCTATACAAAACTGTGGGAGACTAGCCAGCCAGAAAAGAAAAAGCTCAATGCGATAGTATTTTATGAGTACTATACGCTGCTGAAGAAATTCGTCCTAGAAGTACCACGGATCAGTAAGGAGGTTGTAAACACATATGATGCTCACCTTAATTTTATGGTGGACCACCATAGAATCCACCTGAGACCAAAGAGGACTAAGAGGGATGATTGGGCTCCTGGATGGTTCAGGATGACAGTGCAGGATATCGAAGGTATCATCAAAGACTTTGATGACCAATGGAAGCAAGAGTACGAGGATACCACACAGCTACAATCAGATACTGCACAGACAGACCCACTAGACAAGGGCAAAGACAGAGTAGAAACCCAGACACAGGATGCAGAGGATACATCAAAGGAGGAGCCCCAGAAGAAAAAACAAAAGGTTACAAAGCCAAGTGGGGAGATTAAATTAACAGTTGATGACTATGAGCAAATTGCAGTAAGAATAAGGGACAGAATGAGTGACACCTTTCAGGCGATGCAGGCATCGTAGGGCAAGCTGCAGGGGGCCATAGACCAGCAGCTAGGCGAGTTGAAAACATTGACAGAGAAAATTTCCATAATCCACACTCAGTTGAGCAAGGCGCCAGCAGGAGAAAGTTCGAAACAGTCGATCTCCCGTGAGGAGATCCTAGTGAAGGGTCGTCTCAACACAGTTTTGATTCCACCAGGGAGCATCAGATTCCCTACGTCGATGACGGATCCACCAGTACAGTTTAGGCAACCTGTTGAGGTTAACCTCGCAGATTTTCACATTGATCAGTTGCAGATGATCCAGCAGTAGCTAAGAGCAGAGCTAAGAGGAAGAGAGCTTACGACTTATGAAGAAAATACGCAGCTAATAACGAAGAATGCAGCACTCACCACCAGCTTTCAGAAAAAGGCAGATGAATTACGAACATATGAAGAAAGAGAACAGGATCTTTCTCAAGTTCTATAAAGCATTGCATTGGAGTTACCCCAATGTCACATTGAGTTCGCCTTACCTCTTCCGCAGAAGGTAAGAAGAGTTGCAGACAGAGCAAAGGTTCTGGAGGAAACAGTAGCCAGGATGGCAGACGAAACGGCCAAGATGGAGGAAGACCACAAAGTGCAGATCGATGAGCTTGAGGCTCATGTACGAGACACTTCCCAGGCAGACAAGCAAGCGAGAGTAGAGGCCTTTCGACTCGCTTCTGCACAGATGCAGTCTCGCATCGACGACGCACTATCAGTACTAAATGATGTGACAGACACATGGTCAGACTTGGATCAGCCGCCTAAGAAAGTAGAAATCCAGCAAAATATTCAGCAGATAGAGAATACCACAGTGGCAATGAAAGAAGAAATTAAGAGCTTAGCAGCTCTTCAGAAGATGAGGAAGACAAAGGAGATGAACCGCTTGTAGCAGGAAGCAAAGCGATTAAGAACAAAGGAGATACACATCAATGACCTGCTTCAACCCTACCAGGATAAAATCACTGAGTTAGTCGATACGGTTGAGCAAAAAGTGAGGGAGTTCACTACCACCAGAGAGGAAACTGACGCAATAGAAGACGCCAGTATTAGTCAAGCTTTGCTAGACTCGGCACAAGAGCGTGTCGAAGTGATGCAGAAGGAAGTCGCAGGACTTCGCGACAAGTTGCAACGGACTTCGCAGGAAGCCAAGGAGAAGCTACAACAGGAGAAGTCCACTGGTAGTGGCTCGGGGATGAGCCACAAGTAAGTGTTAGGGGACTATTGGAGTAGGGTCCCGCAGCTACAGAATAAGCTGCTATTTTGATGGATAGACAGTTTTGGCGGAGATACAAGAGGCAGAGCTACGCCACTGTAGCAGGTTTCTAGCTACAGATCAGAGCCGGAAACCATGACATAGAAGACAGAGAAGTCAAGGAAGACGACGGTACTTGAGCGGCCAAGAAGAGAGAGCTCAACCACTGCATTGAAGGCAGCGGCGGAAGACAGGAGGGCTCAGCTACCCTCATAAAGGAAAAGGAGTAATGAGGCCGAGGTATTGAAGACGAAGGACAGAAAAGGGAAGCAACGCCAGTACCCATGGTCAGTGCTGGGAAGCATGGAAGACTGCAGGAAGCTGTGGTTAAGGAAAGCGGTGCATAGTACCCATGGTCAGTGCCGAGAAGCATGGAAGACTGCAAAGAGCTGTGGTGTGACGGATAGCGGCTACCTCAAAGTACAGATACGCCGACTGTCACCAGTTAGGGTTTGGGTTACTGTTGGGACAGGCCCACAGTGTTGTAATGGAGAGACCTTCGAGCCGCCTATAAAGGGATGTATTTTGTATTGTAAAAGGTTGGCATTTTGAGCATTTTAAGCCATCCAGCTAGCTAGTTATACATTGAGACTGTTAGCTCACAGTTACCTTGTATTGTAATAGAGTTGAGCTCTGGTTCTGTTATTAGCTATAGTATCTTATTGTAACCAGTAGCTGGCTCATAGAGCATGCATGTAACGATCCACAGGGATCGACAGAGAGGGAAGAGTATATTGTAAGAGAGACAATATAGAGATATAAAAGAGATCTAAGATAGAAGATCTCACGTTGAATATGCGGTGCAACAGAACTGTGTTTACCTTCCCCTGAGCTATAATAGAAACACAGTTCTGTGGATGTAACTTCCATCCTGGAGGTGAACCACGTTAAAATCATGTGTTGTGCGATTGATTCATGTGCTGTGTTTATCTGTTGCATCTGTTAGTTATTATATGAGCCTTATTTACAGTTGAATGTATGTATGCATTGTTTCGTTCACAGCAATATAGAAGGATAAACATAAGTTGAATTCCTTGGCATGTTGTATGTGGGTTCATTTATGCTTTGCTTGAAACAGTCACTAGTCGCAGTGTTAAACAGTCTGGTATGTTGAGTCTTGCAAGTCGACACGAACAACGCTAAGTGCGCTGAGCCGCGGGGGTAGGATATCGCAAGGAGGTGATACCGCACCGGCAGAGGAGCTACGGTGCGTGATACCATAGGTTAAGGACTTAGCGTTGGAGAGGAAGTTACGTGTCACCTGGTGCGCAGTGAGGCGATAAGGCTGGGGTCATCGCGAGTCAGTGGAAGTTGCGCGACGCGGAAAGGGACTGCGCGACAGGAAGAGAGAGATCTCACGGTTAGAAGAGCTGCGAGACGAGGAGATCGCGCGACACGAGCAGAAGGGTCGCGCGACGCGCAGAGAAAGAGGCCTCGCAGCTAGCAGAGCTGCGATTCGCAAGTAGGATGCCATAGAACCTGGTCCAAGACGCTTGAGTCCTTGTCCAACCCATTAGAATCACTTCGGGTGAGACTTCAGGCCGCTTCGCGGTCTGTCGCCGAAAGGGCCAGTGAGCTAGGGGTGTTGTTGGTTAAACATAGTAAACCCGGGTCTGCCCATGATAGCCAACAGGGTTTGATTAAGGGAATTCAAATCTCCTGGCACCTGTCGCTAACTCACCTCCTGTTTGTGGACGATTTCCTCATTTTTTGCACTGGCTCGATGAGGGACATACATTCGCTCAAAAATATTCTAGCACTTTTTTCTACTGCCACTAGGATGGAGATCAATGAGGGGAATTTTACTGTGACCGCACATCTTCTGTCTGTGGAAGAAAACCGTGAACTCAACAGGTCCTTTCCCTTTTTACCGATTGATATTGATGTCGATGTGAAATACTTAGGTTTCTACCTAAAACCTAACAACTACCACATTCGGGGCTGGAAATGGCTTATTGAGAAGTTGAAAAAACGTCTGAAGTTGTGGAGTCATAAGTGGCTATCCCGTGCAGGGAGATTAGTTTTGGTGAAATCTGTTTTGGAAGCTATTCCTGTCTACTGGATGTCTCTTACATGGATACCTTTAAGCATTTTGGAATTGGCTAGGAGAACCTGCTTCAGATTTCTGTGGGGTGGCAAAAAGGAGAACCTTGTCACTCCTTGGGTTCGGTGGGAAAACATTGTGGTACCAGAAGGCATGGGAGGCTTCAGGCTGAAGAATATTTTCCCCATTTGCAAAGGCTCTTACGGCCAAGGGAGGATGGAGACTTATTAATTTAGGAAGTCTTTGGACACAAGTCATAATTCAAAAGTACTTGGCACCGGAATCAGTCGAAGACTGGATTAGCAACCCCAAGAAATCCCATGCTGGGGGTTCAGTCATTTGGAAAGCTGTGGTGAAATATTTAAATCTTATTGATTCAAACCTCACATGGAGTTTGGGAAATGGAAGACGTGTTCGAATTGGGGAGGACCCTTGGGTGGGAAGCTTCCAACAACATATCATTCCTGCAAAAACGGTGGCTACTCTTCACGAGAGAGATATTATTTATCTCCATCAACTTGCTAATCCTGGCTAGGGGAATATTTGGTTCCAGTCCTGGAGACAAGCCTCGACTTTTGGGTTGAATGAACAGGATGAAGAGGAGTTGGCTTGATATATCGGTGAACTGGGAACTTATATTGCTTAGAGATAAGGTGGACAAGATTGTTTGGGATGCTGATCCTAGTGGTCATTATGCCCCTAAGGGTAGTTATTTAAAGTTGAGTGTTGATGGTCTTCTCAGAGATTCGATATGGTGGTGGAAGAAGCTGTGGAAGATTAATAGTCCACCTAAAACCAAACTTTTTACATGGTGTGTGTTGAAAACAAGGTTCCTACCTGGGATAATCTTCAAAAAGATGTTTTCAAGGGCCTGGTTGGTGTATTCTCTGTCAGGTAGAGGGATAATCAGTCTTGCATCTTTTTTTGCAGTGTGCCTATGTTAAGGCTGTGTGGGATGAATGCATGAAGGCTATGCGAGCTCCCTATGTATGGGAGGGGCTTACTATCTTACAAGCCTGGTCTAATTGGAAGGTGGGGACTAAGCTGGAATTGATGAAGGCTTTTCCTTTGTTGGTTATCTAGGGTGTATGGATAGCAAGGAATAACCTTTTATTTAATGAAAAAGCATGTATGCCAGCAATTACTGCTAGTAGTGCTTGTGGGTTTCTTAATTCCTTTCCACAGCACATCAAGGCAACCAAACAGAGAGTAGTTCTAGATGTGGAACTGGACAAAACGAATCCTTGGGGATTCTTTGATGGTGCTACACAGAACAATATTTGTGGGGGTGGATATTTACTCTACTTGTTAGAGAATCACTTTTTTAAACTGATTGTTGGTTTAGGGGAAGGCAACCTCAAACTCCTCCTGGTTTTCGCAACATATAAAGATTGTAAAATTTTAAACTTTATGGGTGATTCTTTGAATGTTATTAATTGGATTAATGGGACTCAACTTTGTAGAATTCTCAGACTTGACAGCATTCTACAATCAACTAGGGAGGTTCTAAACTCTTTTGATGCCTACTCTTGCCGACACATTTACTGGGAAAACAACAGGGAAGCTAAGAAAGCCTCGAAGGAAGGCTTGCAGCTGGCCATGGGTCAGTGGAAGATGAAGGAACACAGGGGGGACACCATCTGGGAATATTATCATAGGCCATTCATAGAATGATTTGCATATCATTTTTGCTGCAATTTATGTTGCTACAGTTACTATATGATAGTTTATTTGCTTCTGATCCATATTTTTTTGCACTAGTAGGTTGTTAGTCATAGCCTGATGATACTTGAAATCCAAATGTTTTATGTGGTTTCTTGGATTTTGTCATGTTATATGACAAGCATTATTTTTGGAAGTTTTGTGGAACATTATATTTCATGGTGAAAACTGTGATGGTCTTTCTTTGTTTTTTATAAAAAACCGAAGCTATCAACTTATACATGAAATACAATTTATCAAGTGTATCTACAGAATGTAATATTGTTTGAAGAAATAAAGTTACGCTTTATTTCCAAGGGAAAATTTAAAATATATATAT
>LPNX011155342.1:626360-642420 GCA_001517045.1 Pseudotsuga menziesii
TGTTGTAATCTCAATCAAATATCAAACAAGATGATCCTCCAATCTTCTCTATGGAAACCCTGTCAAAAACCAATACTCAAGCTTTCATATGTCCAAAGCATATAAATGTTGCTTTCTTAATATTTTGTAAGCTATGGACATTTTCTGTGAAATGAGCTACTACAGGGTAAACTCAAGGATGGTTTCTAGTCTATATTGAATATAACAAAAGTAAGACCATCAACGCAACATAAATTTATTTGTCGGTTTGTTTGGTTGTAGAGCACTCCTCATGCCATACATGTCTACAAAACCATGACTAAAAAGAACAACCCCCCAGCTCCCCACAAAAGGAAAAATACAATAGCTTCATCTTACAAATAATCCCATATTAGACTTTAAGTCCTTAATCTTCTAGAAACTATAAATGCCAATTCCAGTGATTGAGAGGCATTCAATATAGAGCCAGAATACCTAGATTATAATCTACCCTATCATAATTATGTACACAAGTTTTGAAAATTTAAAGTATTAGCAACCGTTATAGCCAAAATTGGCACTTCTTCGTCTATGACGACACTTACATGTTTCGATCGCATGACAACACTGCATGAACTTATTTTTGCTCACCCAAAGGAAATTCAATAGATGGAAGATCCATATTTGGGACTTATGTAGCCTCTGCTTACCTCTTTCTTGGTTCATTGGATGCTTAGGAAGCAACTGAACAAGTTTCTAGACCAAGTCACCTTCTAAAAACCACTAAAAAAACCCTAAAAATTGCATGTTTTCCCAAAAACACAGGTTGTTGGTGTTCCACTAGTGTTTTTGACCTTGCACAAGCTAGTTTCTAGTGTTCCATGAGCATGTACCCTCAAAATACTCAAATATATATATATATAATCTTGAATTTTTGGTGGTTTGGGTGGTTTTGGAACTGCCTCCTTAGTTGTAACTACTCCATCCTCCACCCTATCTCTTTCATTTTCTATATAAGAGAGGGGGAGGGTATCATGAAAGGGGGATTATCCTTGAGTATTGTTATGATGTCGGAATTTGGACTCTCATCCCCCTCACCTATTCCCTAGTTGCCATCTACCCTTGTTGCAGAGCTTGGAGGTTGGGATCCTTGGAGAAGAGAAGTAGGAGATCCAGATCAAAGGTTTCACGTGGAGCCTTGAATGAGAAGAAGGTGTATTTTGTACTCGTTTCATTGATTAATAAAGATTTTACATTCTTCCCTTTCCAAATCACTATGTATGTCTCAGCTTCTGATTACAGGTTGATGTTTATGAGATCAGAGTTTCATGTTCTTTTGAATACCAATGCTTTAAATATAGTCAAATTGGTTTGAGGAAGGTTTGAAGTTGTTTTTTAGGTCCCTTGGTTGGAGACAAATAGGAGGATTCAAGGAAAGGCTTGGATCAACCTTCAGTTTGTAAGGTACAAATCCTCCTAACCCTTGAACTTTTGCTTAAATTTGTACTTGTGAAACTTTATATGTCAGTCTGTAAACCCGTAGTACATTGGTGGCCTCACCCCAGCCATAGGAACATTTTCCCTAACAACAACAACACCTCTCAAGAATTTTACATATGATCCAGATAGTTTCCAAGTTTATTCCCCAACATTCTTTGGCTTGAAAAACTACCCATCTATTCCATGGGTCTTGTATGCCAATGTCTAATATGGATGCAGCTACTTAATTAACATTCATTATTGGCAAGATTGTTTTTTGTCTTGGAAAGAAATGTTTTCTTTCATTGAGAATCCATGAGTAAAGCTTGAGTGTAATTTCTATTAGGAATTTGCTATGCCCATTTGACACTACAAAGTCTTCTAGTGTAAGTTGATTATGCTTGAGTTAAAGGGTATCTTTTAGTTGATCCTAGGGAACATTACTTGACTTTCCATAATAATAACATACCATTTCTTCATTTAAGTAAATCATCCTTCTTTTGACAGATAAGGTTGTTCCTTAGAATGTTATGCCAAAGATGCAAAGCGGCCATTAGAACCTTGGGAATGCCAAAAACGGTAGAGTGTGATATCAGACAAAGGAATACAATGGTGAAATTGCTTCTAGACAATTAGTTTTTTATACCCCATGCATCATTTTAAAATGTTATCATAAACATAAGGGTATATCGGCCCTTGTAATTATGTAAAGTGACCATCAAAACCTTGGGATTGAAAAAAGCGATAGAGTGCTACAATAAAAAGGAAGACGGTGGTGAAATTGTTTCGAGGCAATTTGTTTTAGACTCCACATATTATTTAAAAATATTATCATAAACATTACATCTTCTTTTGGAGACAATATATCTCATTTTTTGGTGATATCATGTAATTATGTTCTATTGTTTTCTCTTTAAATCAAAATGTAAAATTTGGAAATGTAAAGAGCTCATATTGTCATGTAAATATTCGTGTAAAAGACAAAGTCCACTACATGGAAAGAGAGGGGTCATTGCCTAAGGAGTTGTTGGGTCACTCTTCAAGGAAAAAATGTTCAGGGATTCCAATGATATAGTGCCATCTATTGAGGCAAGGATATCAAGTTCAACATGCATTGGTGTTGATAATCAAATATTCTCGAATTCATCCAGAGAATTTATATTATTGTGTCGTGGATATGGTATGTAGAATTATGCACATGCAAAGTTGTGCATAGATGCTTAGGTATTTTGGTTAAATGAAACATTAATTTTTTTAATTTAATATAAAAAAGAAAAATTCAGATGAATATTTGAACAATTTGTCTTAATAAAGTGCTCAATTGAGGTCATCTTATCACCATTCAAGGGAAAAGGATAATTATATGGCCACAAAGAATCTCATATCATCCTTTGGACAATGTTCATCTCAACCACCTTATGTTGGTATAATTTTGTGTAAAATTTATTTATGCTAATTTACATCAATTATAGATGCATGTGTTCAATATGTTTGTGTCTTTAACAATTGTGTTTGTGTTTTATAGGATTGAGGTTCGGTAGAGGGCCATAATGGGGCTAAGGGATAATATCAAAATGCTACAAATTCTTAGGTGGGGAGTGAAGGTCAAGTGAGGAGGGTAACTATTGAACAAGATGTGGTTTGTACTCCCATAACAACTTATCCCTCATATCTACCCGAGGATCTTCCATGGGGAAATGAAGTCCAACAATTGACCCTTCAACGTTGTACATCTCAACATGATAAGTTGAAGGGTGATCTTGCTAGTTTGGCTCTCTTTGCTTATAATAAACAAAGTTTGGAGATTGTTTTGCAATACTTGGAAAAAAACATTGATGTATATCATAGTTTTGGTCCAACTATAGATGGTTTCATTAACCTGATGTGGAGGCAGAGGCGGAGGGCAGAGGTAAAGGGTCCTGACAAGTGACCCAAGGCAGAGAAGAGGGTGACCAAACAACAAGCAATTTCAATGTTCAATTTTAAATAAGAGCCAAAGAAACAAATGTTGAAAGTACAATATTCAAGCACACTCACATTGCACATTTTTTGTATGATCAGTTCCTTACAAAATATAGTAGATTTCCATGGAATGACGAGGTACATGTTTATTTTGCTAGATTTGTTTATGTGGAGTTTTTGGAAAACATGAAGCCAGATTATACCGACATTTCATCCAGATTTTATGGAGATGGAATAGGTCAGACATATAATCAAAGAGGTTCCTTTTGAGATCCGACATTTCCTCGACCTCCTCCTCCTTTGATATCTCGCCCTCTAAGAGATGCCACATTAAGATCAAATATGGAGGCTACATATCAGGTTGGTAGAGATGTGAGGGATGTTATGTTGAAAGGTTTAACATAGGTGTTTGTATGAATTGATGTTGGCCCGAGTCGAGAGAGGTCACAAGTTAGTTCTCATCAAAGTTTTGTTATAGAATGAATGATGAGGTAGATTCTATGAGCCTTGAAGATCTCAAGGATCAAGGATTATGTTAAGAGATGTTGAGATGGGTGGTTTGGCCTCTAAATCATGAGAGAGAAAGCATAGGAGAGGTTTGTGTTTATATTTAGTCGATAATTGTTTCATTCATTATGATAAATTTTGGTTGTTAGATATGTGGCTTTGTAGATTTAGAGATATAACAATGAATGTTAAATAAATGTTCATTGATTGCAATTTTCTTGATTGAAGAACGAACATGATTTCAGAGTCTCCTCTAGTTTAAATTTAGAACAAGGCCATAAAGAGGTAAATTTGCTTGAATATCTAAATTTATGTTTTAAATGTATCACTCAATGTTGTTCAGTGTTCATTTGAACTAATTTAGGTATCTCCTTATTAATGTGAACAAACATTTTGAAATTAAAAATGGTAGTGTTCATAAGTTCCATTAGATTCTGATTTTTTTGAAGATATTCCATCTGGTGACGTTGGAATGTCGTTGGTAAATGCAAGCATGCTTTAGACTTTTTAGTTATGATTGAAGTGTAACTTGATTTTAGTTTATTTTACACATGTATTTTTTTATTTAATTAAAAAAATCAGGATATGCGAACTAGTAACATTTTGGGTGGGGATGTAACGGTTTACAAATTATTATTCTTTTCAATTCTATTTTATAAGTTTAATTTAGTTTTTGAATTATTTTAAATTTGTTTAATTATTTTGAATTTCATATTTTCAATTACATATGTTGTGGACATGTGTTACAGGTCAACCGAGGGGAGGAGATAGGTCAACATACAATGGAGGATACTATTCCTCCTATCACATAAATTTTATGTCTCTCGGTTATGTCTAGAGTAGTATTTATCATTTGAACTAGTGTATTACAAACATGTATTGAGTACATATTGTAGTTGTTTTTGGATGAGAAATTTATTTTTGGATTAAATATAAAATCATTTTGAATGATTTTCCTATCATAATTTTGCATGGTGTTTATGAATGTATGTTTTATGATTTTGTTTTATAATGCTAATCAATCTTATATAATAGTAATATATTTAATTTTTGTTAGGAGTGAATCTTAAGAACTTATTGTGTTATGGATACGATGCTGTTAGTTTTTGTTTTTAAATATGTTATACCAAAATAAAGGATCATTGGAAGAAAAACATGCACAGCAGAAAAGAGAACACAAAGATTTATCTTGGGAAACTCTCATGAAGAAGAAAACCCAACAAAACTTCCTTGATATAGACTTCAACCAAATACAGTGTAAGACCTAAGAAATAAGACTATACAACTTCCTTCACCTCAGATGGACTATTTGTCCTCTCTCTAACGAACTTGCTTGAGTGCTTAGTGTGTCCAAATGAGGGAGGCGACTCTCCTATTTATACTGATCAATTGAGAGGCCTAATAACCCAACAGGATCCTTGTTCCTAGGGTCGACTTTCCTTAGGAGACTCAAAAATACATTTTAATGATACTTTTATGGGTAATACTGACCCGACTTACAATGGAGGTTTCACCTCAAGAATTTACATGACCAAATACATCAATGACATCCCTAATCAAAGGAACAACATCTCTGGAAGGGGTGATAATAATAATAATACTAATATAAAAATAGAATATCTTCCACTGTTACATTTATTTAACACTCCCTCTTAACAATGAATGTATTCTATGACACAACAATACATCTGTACAACTGATTGGTAAGTCTATACATCATAGGAAGTTTTCACAATTACATCAACATCGTCATCGTCCGCGGAACATCATCATCACAGAGAATTGTATCTCATCATCTCTCATCGCATCATCACGAGCATCACATCATCACAAGCATCACATCTCATCGCATCATCACGAGCCTCACATCTCATCGCATCATCACAGAGCATCACATCTCATCACATCTCATCACATCATCATGAGCATCACATTACCACAATCATCACATCTCATCGCATCATCGTGAGCATCACATCTCGTCACATCATCACAAGCATAAAATCTCATCACATCATCACAAGAATTACATCTCATCGCATCACATCTCATCACATCATCTCAAGTTACAGTATCATATTCTTGAACATCACTTGTAATGCCACATGCAAACACAACACAACATCCACAAATTAATGTGGAATAGTCCTCAACATCAAGAATGTTGGAATCTCTTCGTCTACAAATGAATGCAGGACCGTAACATCTGCAAATGAATGCCATACCACAACATCCGTAGATGAATGCAGGACCACAACGTCCACAAATGCATGCAGGAACACAGCATTTGCAAATGAATGTAGGACCACAACACATGCAAATGAATGTTAGACCAAAACGTCCACAAATGAATGCAAGACCACAACATCCACAAATGAATGTAGGACCACAACGTCTGTAAATGAATGCAGGACGATAATGTCTACAAATGAATGCCAGAACACAACATCTACAAATGAATTCCATACCATAATGTCCGCAAATGAATGAAGCACCACAACATCTACAAATGAATTCCATACCACAACGTCCACAGATGAATGAAGGACCACAACTTATGCAAATGAATACCAGACCACAACGTCCGCAAATGAATTATAGGAACACAAAATCCATAAATGAATGCAAGACCACAACGATATCTATAGGCACTTGACTCTTCTATGCATTTCCATCACATCTAGACTAAGTTTCCATCACATCATCAATAACAATCTCATCGTCACTCCCTCTTTCCATGGAGGTCCTTTCGGACTACACCAATAATGTCTCCAAAATATTCAAACTTCACACGAGATAGAGGTTTAATTAACACATCCACAACTTGTTCCTATGTAGGAACATACTGGAGTTTTATAGATCCTCTCTACACCATATCTCGGATGTAATGATACTTTATCTCTATGTTCTTTGACTTATCATGGAACATCGGGTTCTTTGTCAACTTGTTGTAACTCTAGTTGTCACAATAGATATTAGCTACATCCATATCGACAACAAACAATCCTCCCAATAACTTGCGAATCCATACTACTTTATTACATGCTGAGCACATTGTAATGTATTCAGCCTCTGTTATACTAAGCACAACATTGGTCTATTTTCTACTAATCCATGAGATCACACCTAATCCCAAACTAAAACAATAACCTGGAGTGCTCTTTCAATCTTCAACACTTCCTTCCTAATATGAATCAGTTTAGGCACATAATCTGAACTCACAATCAATTGTGTATGTGAGGCCACAATCTAATGTACACTTTAGGTAAATCATCATGTGTTTTGTTGCAACTAGGTGAACATGTCTAGGCTCCACCATATGCTAACTCAAGGTGTTTACAACAAAACATATCTATGGTATTGTATTTGTCAAATACATCAGTGAGACTATAATTTGTCTATGTAGTGTGACATCTACTCTTTATGAAGAGTCATCATTCAGGAGCCTCAGGTTTGTCACCATCGGAGTGTTCATTTCCTTACAATCCAACATACCAAATCTCTTCAGTATCTCAATTGCATATTTTCCATGGTTTAGGAAAATCTCATCTGGGAACTGCTATACTGTGAAACCTAGGAAGTAATGCGTCCTACCAAGGTCTTTCATTTCGAATTATGTTGCAAGATTATTCTTACATTCACTAATGATATTCTCCTTTCCGATCAAAAATATATCATCTACATATAATACTAATATCATGATCCTGTCATCTTGAACCTTATGGTAAAGGTTGGGATTTGCTTTACTTTTGGTAAAGCCCAAGCTCATCAGGAATCCATCAATTCTTTCGGACCATGCTTTGGGTGCTTACTTTAATCCATATAATGCTTTATTTAGTTGGCACACATGTGTTTTCTTGTCACGTGTCTCAAAACCTGGAGGTTGTTCAATATACACTTCCTCTTCTATGACACCATTTAGAAAGTTTGTATTTACATCCATTTGATGTAACTTCCATTTCATCTTAGAAACCAAAGCAAGAATGGCTCTGATTGAGGTATATCTGGATACAAGTGCAAAATTCTCTTCATAATCGATCCCTTCCGTTTGAGAGAAACCTCGTGTGACAATATTGCTTTGAACTTTTCAATACTACCATCGACTGAATGCTTTATCTTGAAAATCCATTTTGAAGAGACCATTAATTTATCCTCCAGTCTTGGAATTACTTGCCAAACATCATTCTTTAATATAGATTGATATTCTTTGATCATGGTATCCATCCATTACTTCTTATTTGAAGCTTCTTCAAAACATGTAGGTTCTTCATCAACAAGGTTGCACATTAATGCTACATAGTTGGAGTAGAGTTTTACTTCCTTTTGGTGCACCATATCTTTCTGCTTCTCGAACTATATCACAATCCCAAGTTGGTCTTCTCCTTATTGAAATCATCTCATGAGGTGTCTTTATAGGTTTCGCCATGACATGATCTTCTGGTATAGGTTGTTCTTCATCATCTCTACCTGATCGTTTACTAGCCTCTACAATTCTGGTAGCTTCTTGATCTTCTTCATAAACTTCATCTGCATGGGTCTTTTTAGATTTGTTGAAAGTTTCATCTTCATCAAATGTGACATCACTGCTGACCTCAATTTGACAGAATCCTAGAATATAGATTTTATATGCTTTTGATTAATCATTATATCCAACAAATATTCCCTTCTTTCCTGAGGGATCCAACTTTGATATTTTCTCTTTGGGAACATGTAGGTAAACAGAACAACCAAATATCTTCAGGTGACCGACTTCAGGCTTCTCACCAATAAACATCTCTTCTAGATTTTTGTTTCCAAGCACACTGTGGGATAATTTGTTCTGAACATAGACTGCAGTCTTTGCTGCTTCAACCCATAAATGCATGGGTAGATCTTGATCATGAATCATGGATTTGATTGCTTCCATGATAGATCTATTCTTCCTTTCTGCTACTCTATTTTATCTAGGATTATAGGGTGTATTAAGCTCCCTCTTAATCCCAACATATTTGTAGAATTCCTTGAATTCATTTGAAGTGTTCTCCTATGTTATCTGATCTTAGATCTTAATCTTCTTTTCAGAGAGATTCTCCACAATATCCTTGAACTCTTTGAATTTTTCAAATACTTCATCTATCCTTTTCAAGAAATATATCCAAGTCTTACGTGAGTAGTCATCAATAAAAGAGACATAATAGACATACCCACTTAAGGAAGCAGTTGACATTGGTCCACGCACATCTGAGTGGATAATATCTAAGATCCATTTTGCTTTACTATTACTTCTTGGAAATGGATTATTGATATTCTTCCCTTGAGCGCATCCTTTGCATACCCCTTCATGATTAATCTGGATTTTTGGTAGACCTGTTACTACTTTTCTCACAATTGGTAATGCTTTTTTGTTTACATGAGCAAGTCTTTTATGCCATAGTTCACATGGACTGATGGTACTGGATGTGAAAGTTGAATCTCTAAGCCCTTTTAGTTTGTAGATTCCTCCTTGTTCTACACCTATTACGACATCATCATCTATAGTTCTTCCTTTTGATCACATAAGAACTTCACCATCTACAAAGGCAATTATGAACCCTTTCTTGTCTAAAGATGGTATAGAAAGAATATTCTTATTTAGACCTGGAACATATAAGAATTCTCTCATTTTCATGGACTTTTTGTATTTCATCTTGTAAGAGGCTTCTCCCATTCTTTTGATAGGATATTGATAATCATCTCCAAGCTTCACTTTGTGTGGATAGTCTTTATGAGTAAGGCATGAGAGAGAATCTATGTGACCTGTCAAATGTTTGGAAGCACCATTATCTATGTGCCAAGTGTCATTTCCATGAGAGATTGATCCTATGAGGGCTGATATCAAGACATATTCTTCATTAGAGTCTTCATTCTCTCTAGTCTTCTCTTCATCTGATTCATTCTCTTTGGCTGCATGGGCATGGAACTTTCGGTTCTTCTTCTTGAACATGTTTTTGTTAAGTGGACAATATCTGGAGATATGTCATATCATATGATATGTGTAACATTCATAAGATGAGTAATCCTTCTTAAAATTCTTACCTCCTTTGAATTCTTGTGATCTTCTTGTAGGAGATCCTCGATCCTTCCTTTTGTTTCTTCCATTCTTTAAATGAGCAGCTATAGCTTGATCTTCAGTTGGGGGCACCCCACCTAGAGAGACTAGTGCTAGATCCCAGGGCAAATGGGGTTCGATTTATATGAAAATCGAGATATAGGGTTTATTCAACAATTTCCAAGTGGTTTTTGATGGCCGTCATTAAAATATTACTGGATCTATTAGATCTACAAAATTAGGGTTTTAAAATGAGGGTTTGGTGTTGACAATTGGATTAAGCCCACGTAAAATAAAACAAATGCAAACGTACCTAGAAATATTTTCTACTAAAATTGTATGTTGACGATCTTTCCTCTTCGATCAATTACAAGTGTTTTACATGCCTCTCCAAGTGAAATCGCTAATCCCTTCAAGATGTCAAGTGCTCCCTCCTCCTACAAAAGAGATCTACAATGAGAATTGATTTGCAAAAAGATAAATGAAATGATGAATAAAAATGAACCAAAGGACATCAAGATGACCGCAAGACACAATAAAGATACTCCCTGACTCAATGACAATTTGAAATAATGTTATGGAGCTCCATCACAATAGCGCCCCTACCAAAATCACTTCGTTCACCAAGTGGATGACAACCTGCAAGAGTATTAGAAATACATAGATTTGCAAAAATTCTAGAGAGAATAAGACTTTCCAATCTTCATATAAGACATTCGACAAAGCTTCCGAGGGTTTTGCAAAATTATTTTATTATTCCAAGAGCTCAAGAGCCAAACGTCCCTTTACAAATGAGAGAGCATCTCAATGTATAGATCTCTCAAGTACATAAAACCTAGATCCAAAAAGATCAAGGGTCAAGATAAAAGATAATATCATCCTAATCTACGACTAAGATTAGCCGGATACATCATACATGGATCAACTCAATAATAGAAGGGGGCACATCACTAAAATTACCCAATGAGGGGGCACACCACATATGAAAATGACAAAAGACCACATGGTGGCACATGGTGGTGGATAGGAAGTTATAACATCCTTCACTAGAATGGCCCCATGGAACAACAAAAGGTGTGGTGGTAAAATATACTAAGGAGTGATAAAAATCACTAGGACGTCTCCCTCAAAATACATCAAAATGCCCTCAAATTGAAGAAATTAGGGACATGTTGACCCCGTGTGAAGTAAAGTTGATGCCAGATGATGAAGGCGACCCAAACACTATGCATTAGACCAATTCCATACCATTTCTTTGCCTCATTATCCCAAATCGATTTCCTTATTAGCCATTTTTTATCATCAAAATGCTACATTGGGAACATAAAACTACCAATATCTCATCGGGGACCAAAAACTGAATCCAAATGACTGCACATATGTGTCTGGCACCATCGAAGTATGGTACAATTGACTAGATGCACCCCTAGATTCCCTATAGTTCCTTAAGATATCTCACTGTTCTTTGCATTGTGATTGATTTTTAATTTCCCAAGGAAAATCTGTTGCAAAAAGCCCAAAAGACCCACATATGTCTTGTAACTACCCGAAACTGAAAACCAATTGCACCAATGGAATCATAACTAGGAATGAGTGCTCATACACAATATGTCCATCACAAAGGTACATCAGAGGCCTCATCCATGTCAGAACCATAATAATAATAATAATAATAAAGCATGTAAATGTTGATAATCATAAAAATAGTACAAGCGGTCGTAGCAAATCACCATCTAAAGCATGAATATGTCTAATGGACACCTGTAGACCATACATAATCGTCATCCACAACCATCGGTCTATAACTCATCGTGGATCTTGCTCCTGGCTTAGTCAACATTGGGTTGACCAAGTCAAGACTTATCAAATGATGACCCAAGTGCTATACTCTAATACTGCAAAGTACAAAATGGACATGCATGCTCAATTATCTATGCTAACAGTGAGAAAATTACAATTAGATTATGTTGGCAAGTATAAGCACAATACATATATAATAATCTAAATCGAAATGATTAGTTGCTTCAAACAAGAACATCCAATGTATACTCATTTATAGATTTAACAATTTTGCTAGTCAAGGGTGAAGGTGAATAAAACCAGGTAAGGCCAAGAATTGACACTTAAGATTGTAAGCATCTAGGCTAAAGGACAAGGGGATCCACACAACACATAAGTTGGACTAGTTGAGCAATAGGGAACGACAGTGTCTCACAAATGGGTGGAATGATGAGAAGGCTCCACTAGACTCTAGACAAGCAACATTTAAGCAGTTTATTTGTACAACAATATACACTAGTTAACCTCTAGAAGCAAGTGCCCTGGTCAGCCTTATGGCCTTTCATAAAATGAAAAAGACATTAACTTTGGGGGCCAATCTCACCCTATTGCCCAGTGGGGGAAAATGAGCCGTACATTGTACTAAGAATGAATCCTCATCCTCTAGCCATCAACTTTATTCAAAAATATTTATTTTTATTAACTTGCCAGTCTCCAAGAGCAGGTGCCCTGGAAAGCCTTATGGGATCCATAAAATTACTAAGGCTTATCCTTGACGGGTTTGCCTCACCTTGATACCTTGTGGGGGTAAATGAGCCTTACACTATACAATGGATGAGCGCTCATCTCTTGGACATTGGTTAGTTTTTATTTTATTTGCGGTAGTAACTAAAGACACTTTTGCTTTGCTGGCAAGGCATCCATTTAGAATAACTTTAAGGTTTGATATAACCTTAGTGTCTAAAGACACTTTTTGGTAAGATTACTTGTGTTCAGGACCTAGAGGAAGACCATCCCTATGACAAGCATCACATAAACCAACATCGAGATGCAATCTAAACACGGAGACATATTCCAACATAGAGGTGAAGGTGGGTAAATCCCATATGCCACTAGTCAAGTTACAAGTCAAGGTTAATCAACAACAAGGGAAGGAAATGGATCGACAGAGACCGTGGAGATGATGCTAATACTAGCAAGCTATGTCCCTAAAGGGAAATGACCAAATACATACTAGGAGTAGGGCAAGGCCAATGAGTATACAAAAGAATCTCTCTAACATAATGGCTAGATCATTTATGCTTTAGATTCCAAGTAAAACCAAGATAAAGTATCGACAACATATAACCAATATCAACCAAGTATCACTACTAAAATAGGTAACATAGCAACATCAAAATCCACATGCACACACCATAATATCACCTGAGTCATATACCTGCACTGGATATGAAACCGATATGAATATCACTGGAAAAATTGTTGCTGCTACATATCATGGGAACTGTAATAATCTATGCTCTGGGTCATGAAAGAATGGCTAACTCAGTCATCGAATATGGGGTTATGAGGCTTAGTCATGGCATATAACTGGTCAATCTGGATACTCTAGATGTACTAAGAATGGGAGATCATCAAATGGTGGCTCATCATCTATTGATCTCATAGTAAAGGACTGGCTCAAAGAGCTGATCAATACTGCTCAAGAACAAAAGTATCCCAACTACTATATACGTGACAACAAGTCCATACCCACACACACCAAATTATCCACCCTAAATTTCAATATTCTAATTTCTAATTTCTCCTTGCCTCCCAAAGGAATTGTAATATCATGGTTTATATTAAAGAGCATAAATATATTGATATTACATACTATCAAAGAACATGAAAACTTCAAACATTAGTATAAGTCATTCAAGGATAAAGAGAGAGTGGACTAAATATGTTACTTTCTCGCTCGGTTATTAGTGGTTAATAGGATAGGGTGCCCTCATGAATATCAACCCCATAGTTGAGGAGGTCATGGGTCCAATTCTTTTGATCCATCGAGTTAAGGCTCCATAATAATGGACGATGGTTTACCTCATTTACCATCTATGAATCACGGGGAAGTATTTATAACGTTTTCCATGAGCCTAATCCTTGGAAATTGTTTATACTAAAAGGGATATTTTTTTTCATCCAAGCTAGCCCCACGGACTCTAGAAAGTGTACTAAAAATATATAGAAGGATAATTGTAGGGGGGGTATGAAACTCATTTGCTTGGCTTCGTATTCATCTTTATCACCAAGTGGGATGGGTGGAAAGGATATGATCTCATTGGTTGCTCAATTCCTCTTGGTGGTCTCCTCATCTGATACCCTTTCCCAGCCTTCAATGACCCGAAGGACAAATCAATAATTATCATTTATATACTTTAGGTCCTCCTTTATGTATTTCAAAGTATTGTTTCAACTCTCTTCCCCTTCATCCAAATTCTTGAAGATGATCTCTTCAATATGCAAGTATACGTTTAAAGTGAGGGAGAACCTAGTGTTGTGACATCTAGAGAAGCTTGTGTTTGGTACAATGTTGGAAAACTCAACATTAATCTTGGAAATACTTGTGGCTCCCCTTTTCTATTGAACTTTCTCTTATAGCATTTGAAGGCACCATGTTGTAGCAAGTTTGTGCCATTTGCTAGAGCTCTTAGCAATATGCTATGCTTTTGTCTACTTTTAGACTAGCCTATACTAACAATAGTTGACAACTAATATGGTCTACGAGATGGTACACATTCCCTAAACACCAACAACTTGTTTGAGTCCTACTCTACCCCACTCTATCTCCCATATCCCTTAGACTCAAAAGAGCCTCATACACCAAATTGGGCTCTGTATGGTCCATCTTTCACCACTCTTTGTCGATTGTCGATCGTGTATCCCAAAGTCCACTTAAGAGACCATATTGTACCACATGCATACGCTCGTGAGAAGAAGTAGCTTGACATATATCTCTCCAACCATAATCCACAAAATGAAAGATGTTATGTACTTTCATACTCTCCCTTTCATTAGTAGTCATGGGTAATCCATAATGTTCCTTGCACTCGCTGCTATGACCTCTATCAAAAGTTTGCATATGAACATAACTAAAGAACAAGTTTTATGGCCATCTTTACATGTTCACCCTCCCCCGGGCTTAGAATCCTTTCTTGTTTGAGAGTCATTGTCTTCCCATAATTCACAAAATGAAAGATGTTATGTACCTTCATACTCTCCCTTTCATTAGTAGTCATGGGTGATCCATAATGTTCCTTGCACTCGCTATTATGACCTCTATCAAACCTTTGCATATGAACATAACTAAAGGACAAGTTGTATGGCCATCTTTACATGTTCACCCTCCCCCGTGTTGTCGTGTTGTCATCCTCCAGCATATGTTGGTTATTATTGCCTATTGGTGTATGGGTTGTGAGTGGTTCATGCATGTCATCCTGTCCATCTTCCAAGCTTCTACGGATATGTTATGGCATGCTATGATAATAAGATTTACAAACTATTTAATCAAAATTTGTTATTATGTAATATTGAAAAATGGTAAATGAGCTAAGTCTTCAGACTGGACTCCCATTGTGGAAAAGATCAAAAGGAAAATAACAGGCTGGGGGAATGTTTGGTTGAATCTGGCGGGGAAGGTGGTCTTAGTCAAAGCTGTCCTGAACAGCTATCTACCCTACCAATGTTCTCTGCTCCTAGCTCCTGCCAAAGTCATAAGCTAAATTGAAGGTTTAATGAAAGCTTTCCTATGGAATGGAGGGAAAAAAGGGGATGGCAAAAAATATGCACTGATCAGCTGGAACACTATTAAGTTACCAAGGAACCAAGGCGGCCTCCAGATTAGAGATCCCAAAGCTCAGAACCTGGCCATTGGGGCCAAACTACTCTGGAACATTCTTGACCCAAAGCCGACCTGGTGTAGTAAAGTCCTCAAAAACAAATACTTTCCAGGAGATAGACTAAGATGTTTAGAAGGAGAACACGTGAGTAAAACGGGATCATCCATCTTCAAGTTATGTAAAAAATCGCTTCCTTACTTCATTGAAAGGCTGCACTGGTTACCAGGTAATGGCAAAGCCATTAATTTCTGGCAGGATACGATCCTTGGGAAAATTCCTCCTTGTCTGTCGCGCCTGCAAGCATGGATGGAGGAGAGAAATATGGTCACGCTGTGGAGCATCTCCAACTGGGAATTGAATTCCCCTTATCGCTGGACAGAGTGGAAGCTGCCTGAATGTCCCCCTGCGCTGAAGAATGAGGAGAAAA
>LPNX011155342.1:643003-708433 GCA_001517045.1 Pseudotsuga menziesii
ATGGATAAAAGCATTAGAAAGATTGAATTCCTCCACGTTCTTAGGGAGCTGAATAAGAATGCGGATGAAGCAGCTAATAAATTCATAGATTTAGGGTGTTATGAACTCATGGTAAACTCGAGGATTAGTTTGGAAATTCCACCATAATTGACCATTTTCTAAAGATGGAGTCTATTAGTGGTTTTTTGTATCTTTGATCAGCGGTTTTTAGCTGAACATCCTCTAATAAAATAACCGTTTTTGTTTAAAAAAATATTGAAAAATGGTAATTCAATGTGTTAGAATAAGAATGGAGAGGATCCTTAAGTAGGATGCAGAATCACATGTTTTGAGATTTGAGTGGTTCATGTTTTGACTTTTTAAATAATTCATAACCTATTTCTTTAAAAATAATCAAACAAACAATAAATTATAAAAACTATAGTTTGAATTTTTTATAAAAATAACTAACAAACAATATATTATGTTTGTTTGTGTGAGTGAATTAGGGTTAAGAACACGTGTTTTCTTATAGAAGGTCATAGGTTAGAATCTTAAGGAGCTAGGGTTTGTATACCTTTGTACCCTTTATTTGTAAAATAGTTGTGGAGAAAGAGGTATTTGTCTCACAAACACATCTATAACACTAACATTTTGCAATTTCCACAACTAATATATGTGACTCTAAAACTTCTTAAAGATTTCCAACTTAAGTCCAAACAAAACAAATAAAAAAATATAAAAACAAAATAAAATTAAAAACATAAAATATTTACAATATTCTTTAATTATGCCAAAAGTGTTATTTAAGGGGTCGGTTCTTCCTCATCTGTCGACGGCCTATGAAGAGTCGCCCTTGTCATCCATCAATAATCATCATTATTGGATGAATATATACACCCCTGATTTGGCAGTCTTACGCAGGTGAAACTTGAAACTTGGTGATATGCTTTTGTGATCTTTACTTAAGTCTGTCCATCTACTTTACTTGGTGGTGATATATATAGATCTTTTGCTGCAATTTTAGATATGTTCAACAATGTGAAATGGCAATAGTTGACATGAGAAATATAATCAAAACAGTTTGGCGACCACTGTGGGACAACAATTCTCATTTTGTGATCATGCAGCTCGAAGTTTGATCTGATTAATCTAGAGATGATTTCTAATATGTTCTCAAGTTGTCTACAAATGCTAGGACTCAATCCAGATTGATAAATATATGAAATGACCTACACACAACAATCTGCTCCATTCTACATTTTCTTAGGAGCTCGCATGAAGAATTCATTGCGAGGTCTCATCACCCAACCACCAGCCAAAAAGATCATTGAATAGTTATTCTCCAGTGTTTCGACACGCACTTATGAAGAGGTGCTTTGGGTACCCACCGATCAAGCAAAGAAAAATCTACATGCTTGCAGAGATGACTGGAAGAAAACCCATGTGTTCCACGTGACACTGTAAAGGAGAGTGATCTAAGTCAGATTTACAGACAGTTTGTGTTCTAGGGTTGCAAGATTCTCATTTGTCAATTTGCTCATGACCACATACAGTTGAAAATGTTGAAGAATATAATCTCACCTGTGGTTAGTTAGCGTGTTAAGTCACCCATGGTATTTTCCCATAGTATTGCTACTATGTATTTCCTATTTATATTCATTCTAATAATGAGAAGGCATTCAATATGCCTATAGTGCTTCTGTTCATTCCATTGTTTTCTTTTACCTGGTATTAGAGCCTACGGCCTGGTCCAAGGGTAAAAAGCACTAAGATTTAGAAGTTGCATTCCTCCCGGGCACGTTTGTATATTTTATTCTCCAGATTTGATTTTGGGTTGTTTTTTGCCCTAACCCTAGAAAAAAGGGGTGGTAATTTTTTTTCACATTGGAAAAAGTGGTGATTTTGTTTTTATTCCAGATCTCATCCATCATTTTTTTACGGGAAGGTCACCGCTCGCTTTCCTTTCGGGAAGAGCTTTACCAACATAGGCCACCGCACATTTCACATAGTGGAAGAGCAATGCCACTACCTATCATGAAGAGGAAAAACATGGTGCCATTTGTCCAATTAAAAAAAGGGGGGACTTGGAGATATGACAGCCTGATCTAGACAAGACGATCGATTTTTGAAGATGGTGCTACTAGAAGCACTACCAGAGGAATTTGAAGAGGTAAGAAATATCTTAAAACCCGAAGGTTTATGGTAGACCTTCAATGGAGATGAGTATGATACATGGGCAATCAAAGTAATTAATTTGTTAAAATTACAAGATTTGTGGCACTTCTTAGTTGAATAGGTACCCATTGATCCAGAAAAATTCAATGCTTTGACAGAGTTCAAAAAAGAAAGAAGGCAAGTTGTTGCCTTATGTCTCATACAAGACAGTATAGACTATTTCCTATTTCATTACATTGTAGAAGCTGATGCTCCAAAAAGAGCATGGAATATACTGGAATAAGTATTTAGTGAAGAACCAATTGTAGAAGAAGATGACTTTGCAAGTTATGCAAAGCACCAAGAATCCCACAGTGAAGTGGAAGACAGTCAAGATGACTGTGTTTATGAGGCAGTCAGTGATCATGAATCCCAACAAAGATTGTTGATCTTGTTGTGTTTGTTGATGACAGTGAAAAAAAACCTTCCAATGTAGCAGTACCCAGTGATGTGAGTGATAGTCTCTCTGAGCAAGAGACAGTAGATAACAACATAGAAGTTGCAAGAGTTGTTGAGAATGAGCAACAACCAGTTGATGGCAGCACAAAAGAAACACCAACATGCAGTCCACCCCAAAACCAGAAAACCAGGAGTTTGAGGGAGATCTATGAGCAAACTCCTGTTAGTGATGAGCATCTACAGTATGCTCTATTTTCTTCTCACATCACATTTTTTGAAGAAAAAATGAAGGATGCACAATGTGTACAAACAAATGAAGAAGTCAATAATGAAGTAGCTGCCATTGATGAGCAACACCAAGATGTGAATGCTCTCCAAGAAGAGCTAAAATATATTCATATTTTTTCTAACGAAAATTTTCAGTATGCAGGTAAATATGACAACCAGAAAAATCATGTTGAAATAGAAGGAGAAGACTTTCTCTATGTTCCAGAAGCTGAAGAAGACTCTGAAGAACAACTACTCAAAATCGAGATCCAGAAGACAAAGAAGAAGAAGTCTAAGTACACTTCAAGGAAAAAAGTGAGGTTGAAGTTTTTGAATGAAATGTAAGCCTAGGTGAGACATAGACCAGCAGACATCCTTTTGCATTAATAGTACTGAAAGTATTGTCCTAGTTGAGATTAAGGGAGTGTGTTAATAATTGTAATCTCAACGAACAACTATCAATACTGCATTAATTAGTTAGTTAGTTGAGTAGTTGAATTGGTCACATTACCTAGAATTAGTGGCCCGTAGTATTTGATGACCCATGGTATTTACCCATGGTTTAGTTGTTGTTTAATCCTATAAATACATTTGGTTAATATTGAGAAGGCGATCAATTCTCCCTTATGCTTCTATCTTCTACTTCCGCTCATTTCACAAAGTGAAAAAGTGGTGCCACCGCTCATTGTGAAGAAGGTATGAGCGTTACCACCGCTCTTGTTGCAGTTGGAAAGCGTTGTGAAATTCAAAAAGTTACACAAATTGCTAGCACTGTGCCCCTCATTGCTCTTTGCCATTGAAGAAGGAGCAATGCTCCAATTTATTAAAAAGGGGGGGGGGGGGGAGAAAAGCAAAAAAAGAGAGGAGAAAAAGCTATGATTTTTTTTTTTAATCATATATCATGGCTAGTACGAGCTCTTTGAAGCCGATCTCTGGACCCGTTCTCACCGGAACTAACTATGAGTTTTGGTCCATAAAAATGAACACATTTCTGCAGCTCAACAGATGTTGGGATATGGTGGAAACCGAGTTCAAAGAACCTGATGTGACTGCTCTAGCCGCAATGAATAATGCCCAGAAGAGTACTGTCGAAACTTGCTGAGACCGATATCTCACAGCCACATGGCTGATCCAAAGTTGCATTGAGGAATCCATTTTCCTGCGGATCTCGGGAGCTACCGGCGCACATCAATCTTGGAATATGCTTGCATTGGCCTACAAGGGAACCGATCGCGTTAAAACGATAAGATTGCAAACTCCACGCCTTCAATTTGAAAGTTTGAAGATGAAAGAGTCAGAAACTGTGGATTGGTTCATGACTAGGGTTTCAGGTATTGTGACCAAATTCCAAATCTATGGTGAACCGCTAGAACAAAATATCGTTGTGCAAAATATTCTTCGGTGTCTCACCAAGAAGTTTGCTATGGTAGTGACTGCCATAGAAGAGGCAAAAGATCTGTCTAAGTTCACCCTAGAAGAGTTGACTGGATCTCTTCTATCTCATGAAGCACGATTCAATCAAGAAGAAGAGTCGCTAACCAATGCTTTCAGCACTCAAGCTTCCCTCAACAAAGGTCGAGGTAGAGGAGGACGAGGTAGAGGAGGACGAGGTAGAGGAAGAAGAGGTCGAGGGTCTCCAACTACAGAAGACAGAATAATCATAGTCATGAACACTCAGAGCATTCAGAACACTCTCAGAACTCTCAAGGTTAGAGGGGGAGAGGCAAGATATGGACCAATAAGTCCTATGTTCAGTGTAACTACTGCAAGAAGTATGGGCACTATGAACGAGAATGCAAAAAGAAGTAAGTTGACCAAAGCAATAACCAAAACAATAGCAGAGCCATTGTCTCCAAAGAAGAAGAAGGCTCGTCAGAGGTGATGTTTTTGTCTTATCAAGCAACTGAAGAACACTGCAGCTCAGATCTATGGCTACTAGATAACGGTTGCAGCAATGACATGACAGGTAACAAGTCAATATTCTCTAGTTTGGATTCCTCTTTTGTCACAAACATCAAGCTAGGAGATGAATTTATGGTTCCAACAAAAGGAAAAGGTACTATTCCTGTACTTACTAAGCAAAATGAAAAGAATTTCATTCATGAGGTGTTGTATGTACCGCATATGAATGTCAATCTGATCAGTATAGGTCAATTACTTCAGAACCAGTATGATATTCGGTTTTTTGATACATATTGTGCTATCTATGATAAACCTCCTAGTAAGAGACTTAGAGCCAAAGTTGAAATGACCAAGAATATAATATCTCCTCTTAGTCTTAGGAGTGCCAACCTTCCACAGCCTGTAGCTCATACAGTTTACAGTCAAGATGAATCCTGGTTATGCACTATAGATTCGGTCATCTTCCCTTCAAGAGTCTCAATCTCCTGCACAAACAATCAATGGTCAAAGGATTACTGGTTATTCATGAACAATCCAACACCTGTGAGGATTGTATCACTGGTAAACATCATAGGGACAATTTCCCCACTTCCACATCTCGAGCCAAAGAGCATCTTGAGTTAGTTCATACAGACCTCTGTGGACCCATGCAAACCCAATCCATAGGAGGTCGTTTTTATTTTCTAACCTTTATTGATTGATTTTAGCAGGAAAACATGGATTTATTTCCTCAAGAACAAATTAGAGACCTTCTGTAAAAACTCAAAAATTCGTAAAAATTTAAAATTTTTCAAGTGACATAAAATGTCAAATGTCGTCGCTAATGTACCACTAACTGTTACACATATAATAAAATAGTTTGTGAGAGAAACAAAGCTTTACTTCTTTATAAGGTTTTGTAAAATCTATAGGCCTATCTTTTAAAAGCTGTGTTAGTGCTGTCTTCAACTTAGCAATTGTAATTTTGTTCCAGAAAGTAGAAAGAAACTTGTATTCTACTAATACTAGGTAACTGTTGATTTCTTTTGTCAAGTAGGGAAAATCTCTTATGTGTGATCGGGGCTTACTTAGATTTTAAGCTCACACAGTGGGACTGATGATTCTTTACAGGGTTTACAGGAAAGCGTAAGTTCCAGTAAAAATAATAATATTTATATTCAAGCAAGAAGATACTTCTCTAGCATGTTTATGATGCTAGCCTTAGAAAGTTTAAATGCAGTTTGTCTCCATAAGAGGTAATGTTGACCTTGATTATGTCATTAAAACTTTGTAAGATGTTGAAACAAAACTACATATGCATGAGTCCAAAAAATTGCATGATCAATTACTATCAAATGTCCTCAAATCAATTGGATGCTTATAATTAAAATTCTAATGAACTCTTGTATTCTTGTTTACAGTAATTGTAATTTAAGGTTTAAATAGAAAGAAATACAGTTCACATCTTGATGCTTAGATCACTTAAAATTGTTTCGTGTCTATCACGATTACCTTCATTATAGGACTCTATAAACCACATTCTCTCAATGAATAACCAAATTACTTTTACTTTTATCTATTTATTCATTATTAGGTTGCTAGAATTTCACTGAGATTTCTTATCTCATTTTGGTTCTAGCTAACCAAACACTCTTTCAATTCTAACAATTCCGAAGGCTAAGTCCAAAAACCACTAGCTCTCCTTCTTACTATGGTTTAAAAGTAAAATACGTATTTCTCATATTTTCCATCAAACATAGTTAAATAAAATAATCATCTTATCTTAATTTATTAAAATGAAACCTTGGAAAGAAATTTCATGTTATAGTCTTATAGTTGATACACTAAACCTCGATAACTCCATGGTAATAATACATTATTTGCAATCATTGCATTAATTTAATGATTATAGGTATTTGACATGTAATAGTTTTAATTGCACATTAGCAATTGCATAAGGGACTATTGAAAAGCTACCCACAAGGATAGAAATATCTTGAAGGACACATGGAGGTGACAAGGTTATTGGTTAAATTGACTTTAGTCTTGCCTAGCCTTATTTTGCACCGAGCGAGGGTTTCCTTGACAGGTGCGGCCGAGCTGCGAGCTCATGGCCATCGTGACCCTGTAACCACCTCCGATTTACAAGCTACCTTCTGACCAAAACACTGTGAGCTGGTTTTTAAGAGGACACAAGGTGGTTTCGAAGTTTGTTGACTGCAGTGAAAGCTTCCGGTGTAAAGAAAAGTGGTTTTGGCTGCCGATTGTGAACTGAGATTTTAGTTTTTGAAGCACAGTTCATGTGCTTCTACCTTGAGTTGATTTCTTCCTTCTTGGTGTTGCATTACTCTCTAAGGTTCCAAAAGCTGTTGCTGGAGGGTTATTTCCACGACTTCTCCAAACAAAAGAAAAATACTGTCAGGTAAAATACCCAAATCGAGTTTTCGTTTTACAGCAATGTTAATACACCTTCTTTAAAAACAAGACTGTATCTAACACTTGTTTTCAATGCAGTTTCTTCTCACGGCAAAAGGGGGTTTAGCTGGTAGCACAACTCTCCCATACACAGCCACACGAAACCTGGTAAGCCCAGGCTACACTGAGGACTATCTCCTGCATTGGTGTTGTCGTGGCTGGCAAGATGAGAATACTTCGTTGTTAGTGATGGATTTGATCTGGGTTTTCCTTGTTAGGTTGTTCTTCAAGTTATTTTTGTTTTTGTAAAACTATTAAACCCTAAGGGTAATATGGCAGGAACCTTAACGACTGTAATAGCGGTGACTTGGGTTTACTTGACAGCCTTACGGCCTAGAAGATAAAAAGCTTATTACTTTACAAACTCGGCTTAAGCCGTAATGGTTTAAGTGTTGAATTGTTATTTTCATTTAAATTTGTATAAATGTTAAAACATGCTTAAGCCTTGATCATATTTATAACATGCTTATGAGCCATTGCGCTATTTTTTTATTTTGTTTCCATTTAAAATGTTGACAGTGTTATTTAATTTTAAGTTATCATGAAATTTAAAATGATTTACAGTAAAATATTTTATTGGAAATTTTTACAGTGTTAATGAGTAAAATTTGTACTCTGTTTTTGCTCCGAAGGGTTATTAATTTTGAGTAACCTACTTTTTTGTAATAAAATGGATTTTACAGGATTAAGTTTAGCTTTGATTTTCTATTTTACTTTCAGTAATTTTATAGCAGTTAAATTCTGTTTTTTAAAAGTAAGAATATGCAAGCCTAAAAGCAAAATAAATTCTATCTTTACTAAACCCTAAGTAAAATTTCTTTAAGGTTTTTAGTAAACTTTTATTTCCATAATAGAATATATAAATGTACTTTATTTTAAGACCTAAGTAGTAATAGCTAGGTTAAAACCCTAAATAATATTTTGTTTTATTGTTCCTACGTTTACTTATTTAACTTTAACTATTATGTTTAGAACAAATATTAAGACTAATATTTGTTCTGTGATTAGTATAACCACTAATGAATATTATATAACTTCAGTTCTTTTCCTGAAATTAATTAATATAGATACTTTCAGTAGATAGAGCATGTACTGTTATTTTTCTGGAATGAATCACATACAAACTATAAAAGAAATTATTTGCATTTTTCATTCATAGTTGATAAATAAATCATCACATCTACTTAATCAACCAGCTCTACTAGAGTACTGCCTATACAAGGAGTGGAAAAATACAATATGGTAATTTATTTCTATTTACTTTTCATTTAGCAATAATACTACTGTTTTTAAAACATAATCTACATATCCCGAATTTATCAATACACAATACTATTTCTGTATAAACCCTAACAAAACAAAAACATACATATCTTTGAAAAACTAATAAACATTTGCTGAATACAGTAAATAAACTATAAATAACCTGACAAATAAAAACCTGTCAAATGATGAGGTGACAACAGCTTAAGGAGGTCGTTCCTCCCAACCAACTCCTGGAGAAGCTTAGTTTGCACTTCCTCAGGACCCCCGAGCCTGTTTCTTGGTCCTCCTGGTAGAGTACTGGGTGAAGGATGTATTCTTGAAACCTTCTGTCACCTGACTGGTCAAATTACAACAGTAATTCAATCATGCTTACAGCAGTAAGAACTTTAGCCTAACAACTACATAAGTTTAGTTCTCAGCAGTTAACCCCTCAAACTCACTTCAATAAGTCCCCTCCATCGAAGTTCTCGTGTGCACTTCATTCACCCTGAATGATCACAATACCAGAATGAGCAACCTCGGCTATCTTCAATGGGAAGTTTTATAATAATGCCTAGGTCTTCTGGGTGAGTTTTTACTTAATGAGCCACCTCGTCCAATTCCACTTTCTTAGGGAATCATGACCACAAATATAGGGAAGTTGCCACCTGCAACAATTAGAAGTAGTTTGAAGATGCTGCCACTTGTCAGTATACTCTTCACCCAGTCTCCTCCACCAAGTGACCAATTAACACTATTTTAACAACTTCCCTAAGTTGTTGTCTCATCATTTATTTATTTAATAATAAAATATTCTGAAATACATTCAATATCCTTGACCCCACTTAGTCATCAATTACAAACTTAGCATAAAATATAACATAATATTCCTCAATAAAATTAAATTGTTTTGCAAATTGGGGCATGTGACACCTTCTCCAAGTTCAAAGAGTTCAAGGCTCTCACTGAGAAGCAGTCTGGAAAGTTCATTAAAATGCTTAGGTCAGATGGTGGAGGTGAATATGATTCACATGAGTTTTCAGACTTATGCAAGCAACATGGCATCCAAAGACAATTCACCACCAGATACACTCCACAACAGAATGGAGTTGCTGAACGAAAAAACTGGACCATCATGAACATGGCCTGTAGCATGCTGTCACACAAGAAGCTATCAGATGAGTATTGGACTGAAACTGTTGGATGCTTAGTCTACTTGCTCAACCGGTCACCCATGGTGACTGTCCAAGACAAGATTCCTGAAGAAGCATGGAGTGGCACTAAGACTAGTGTCTCACTTCTCAGAATATTTGGTTCTGTTGCATTTGCGCATATACCTGATGAACTCAAAAGAAAATTGGATAAGAAGAGTGAATGTTGTATTTTCACTGGTTATAGTGAACAACACAAGGCATACAAGCTGTGTAATCCTGTCACCAAAAATCTTGTGGTGAGCAGAGATGTAAATTTCATTGAAGACAAATGTTGGAGTGATCCTTCAGACATACAACATGAAGAACGTTCAGATCAACTAGATCTACCTATCAGACTTCCAATATTGGAAGTGCAACATCAAGAAGAAGCAACAGAGAATCCACCACAACACCAGAAAACCAGAAGCTTGAGGGAGTTATATGAACAAACTCTAGTTCTTGAAGAGCAACTTCAGTATGCTCTCTTCTCCTATCAGCCCACATATTTTAATGAAGCAGTGAGGGATGAACAATGGGTAAAAGCCATGAATGAAGAAATTGATGCAATAGAGAAAAATCAGACTTGGGATCTTGTTGATATCCCTGCAAACAAAACCAGTATTGGAGTCAAATGGGTCTATAAGACCAAACTGAATGAAAAAGGAGAACTTGAAAAGCACAAGGCAAGGTTGGTTTCCAAAGGATATGCACAGAAGTATGGTGTAGATTACGATGAAACGTTTGCTCATGTAGCAAGGATGGATACCATCAGAGCTGTACTTGCCATTGCAACATAAAATCAATGGTTTGTGTAACAAATGGATGTGAAATCTGCCTTTCTTAATGGCATTCTTGAAGAAGAAGTTTATGCAGACCAACCACCTGGTTATACTATCAAAGGTCATGAAGACAAAGTGTATAAGCTGAAAAAGGCCTTGTATGGTCTAAAACAAGCTCCACGAGCTTGGTATAGTAGGATTGACTCCTACCTCATCAACAATGGTTTCAGCATAAGCATCAATGAGCCCACTCTGTATGTCAAAACAGAGCAAGGTAAAATATTGATGGTATGCCTTTATGTTGATGAGATGATTTACACTGGTAATTTGATGCTTGAAGATTTCAGGACAGTCATGAAAAAGGAATTTGAAATGATTGATGAAGTACTTCCTTGGCTTAGAAGTTACTCAAACTGATAAAGGTATTTTTATCTGCAAGCATAAGTATGCTATATTTTGCAGAGATTCAGAATAGATAAATGTAGACCAGCAGAAACCCCCATAGCTCTTGGCACCAAGTTAACCAAGAATGATGATGAACCAGCCGTAACCAATACCCTCTATAAACAAATGGTAGGCAGTTTAATGTACTTGACTACAACTAGACCTGATTTGATGTATGTTGTCAGTCTTATTTCAAGGTTTGTGGAGTCTCCCAAAGACTCTCACTGGAAAGTTGGAAAAAGAATTCCGAGATATGTTGCAGGCACACTTGGATATGGCCTCTGGTACACTCATACACCAGACAATACTCTCACAGGGTACACTGACAGTGATTTTGCAGGTAGTCTTGATGATAGGAAAAGCACATCTAGTTATGCTTTCCATTTGGGTACAAATCTGATCTCTTGGGCATCTCAGAAACAACTCATTGTGAGCATGTCTTCTGCAGAAGCAGAATATGTAACAGACACCACAACAACTTGCCATGCAGTTTGGCTAAGAAGACTGTTAAAGGATATGGGACACAATGCAAAAGATCCCACTCCTATTTTTTGTGATAATAGCTCTGCAATACAGTTGTCTAAACATAATGTATTTCACAGGAAAAACAAACACATTGACACTCACTATGATTTCATTCGTGAGTTAGTCAATGATAGACAAATTTCTTTACTGTTTTGTGGCTCTAAGGAGCAGTTGGCTGACATGTTCACCAAACCATTGGGAACATCTGCATTTGTATATCAAAGAGAGCACTTAGGCATAGACAGTGCTGAAGATGTACTACCAGTTGAGATTAAGGGGGTGTGTTGAAGAATGTAATCTCACCTATGGTTAGTTAGTGAGTTAAGTCACCCATGGTATTTAGTCACGCATAGTATTTTCCCATAGTATTGCTATTATGTATTTCCTATTTATATTCAGTCTAATAATGAGAAGGCATTCAATCTGCTCGTAGTGCTTCTGTTCATTCCATTGTTTTCTTTTATAGAAAATGTCATACCCCTTGTGTAGCCTAAAATAACACAACACCCACGCAATCATTTGAATCCATCTACATCCAACGATCAGCTTCATACCTCCTTCAACGATCTGGTTCCTTTTTGCTGGTAATCTCACCTGGTGTGCACAATCGGGGTCGGTATCATAATTGCTTCCTTGTTACTATCCGCGGTGGGTTCTATTGTTAACTTTTGTTGTTATTATCAAGTTTGCCATGGAGAATAGAACCACATACTAATGAGGAGAGAGCCATCTTTCACAAATCAAGTCTCCGTTGGAGAGGGGAGAGATAGAGATCTATACGAGAGTGAGAGTGAGAGATTTATAGACTCGGAACTGAATTTGAGATCTATTCCTCGGTTTCCTCAAATGCCGAAAGAAGGTTTCATCCAATGTCATAAGAATATATCATGTTTTCTTTCAACGACGATGAGAGAGACAGGGAAAAATACTTCACAGGCTATCCGTCATTTAATGCCGCCGCCGCGTGAGTGTGGGCCATTGGATCTCAAACAAGTTGAGATCCAATGGCCCACACTCACGCGGCGGTGGCATTAAATGACGGATAACCTGTTAAATATTGTTCGCAGAGAGAGACACCGTTTATTGCCACCAAAGTTTTGTTAACATTTCAACACATTACATGATTATTGTAACTATTACCCATTAAAATTCACATGCAAACGGTCTTTTACCATTCAAGTTGAGATCCAATGGCCCACACTCACGCGGCGGCAGCATTAAATGACGGATAACCTGTTAAATATTGTTCGCAGAGAAAGACACTATTTATTGCCACCAAAATCGTGTTAACATTTCAACACATTACATAATTATTGTAACTATTACCCATTAAATTTCACATGCAAACAACCATTATCGAAGATTCATATTTTTTTTAATAGCATACGAAGACAAATTTGCACAAATTTTGAAATGTTGGAGAGTGAAATGGCATTTGCATAAGTTTCAAATGTTTATCACTTTTGGCATGTGAAAAAAAAACATAACTTAAAACAAATTGAAACATGTTAAGGGAAAGACACTTATAAAAGTGTGTTTTTTAAACTTTATTTTATTAAAATATCACGGGGAGTCACAAGAGTGATTGATTTTATGAAATTGGGAGTTATAAGAGTTTAATTAAAAGTTATTTTATATATTTATTTATTTACGGGAGTTATAAGGGAGCATTAAAAGTGTTTTATGAGTTATAAAGGTGTATTAAAAGAGTTTTTATGTGTTACAAGGGTGTGATTATGTGGAGAATTTTATAAACAAGTTTTTGGAATTTATTTTGGTTGAAGAATATTTGGTTGTAAATTTTGTTATAGAAGAAATTGTTATCGAGTGTTAGGTGCCTCTTGTAATCTTATAATTTTTATAACAAAATATTTTGTTTGTTGGTGAATAAGTTTATAGACCACCTCAAAATTGAATACGGGGGTTAAGGACATTGTTCTTGTGGATAGTGGTCATTATCTGGAATGATTTTATACAAATGAGATATTACTAACAATTTATTAATATTTGACTTTTTTAAATGAAAAATAAATCTAAAGATTTGAATATAAAACCAAATTTAAGACAATCTCACAATAAAACTCTCAGATGTGCTATCTCGCCATTGATTTTGTTTTTGGTAAGTTGTTGCACTAATACTTGGAAGAACTTTTTGATAGAATCATTGTGATCCTCAAGTTCCAAAAGAGTTAATCTTCCAAGAGAAGCAAACGAAAGAAATCCCATTAAGTAGATTTGGATGCCAAAGTGAAGCCATCCCAAATACCCTCAAATATCTCTGAAAAGAGTTGTCGGTAAAGTCCAGAAATACTAGAGAGATGTTTGCGGCTTATGTGCAGCAAAAAGTTGAAATAAGATGGGTTCTCTTTAGAAATTCAAATACCCCATAGTGAGAGAATATACAATTTGCCTTAGCCATCACAAAAACTGAATTCAAAGGAAGTAACTTAATGAAGCCATCTACTCACCTCCTCGATGAAGGAAGCCTATAAGAAGTTAGAGTTTTCCTCCATCTCAAAATTTTAAAAATTTATTATTATTTCATAAATTTGTATAATTGATTGAAAACATTTCAAACCTTATTAAATTTTGGGTACATTTTTTGGAAAAGTTCATTTAAAATGGATTGGATTTTTCTTACAACATAATTCAATTTTATTTTATTCTAGTTCTTTTTCATTGATATTATTAATTAAAGTTTATGATAAAAAATATTTAATTTGCTATTATTAATTAAAAATTGTTTTTTATGTCTCAATAAATTTTGAAAGTTTTTGGAACTATTAGAACATTGATAAATCATAAAACTATAATTATAAGTATTATTAATTAAGTTTTTGAATACAAATGCTTTTTTAAAGTCTCATAAATTTTGAAAGTTTTAGAACTACTCGAATACATTGATAAATTATAGAACTATGTGTTTTTAGATTTCTTTATTAAGTAGATTCTAATTCAAATGAAAAGTTCCAAACAATTTTGGAATAAATCATATAATACATCAATAATTAAATATAGGTATACTTATTAGTGATAAAATTTAAATGATAAATATAAAAAATTGTATTACAATTGAGAAGAAGAAATTAATTACACACTTCATAATAAAGAAAAACTTCCTAAATATTGTATTTCCAAATTTTAACAATGTTAAAAAATAACCAACCATTTAATGAAAAACTTGTAATTTAATAAAACCATAAATTGACACAAATTTTCAAATCAAAATTATCCACAAAACTGTCATTTTATAGAAATGGACACAATTCAAAAAATATTAATCAAGGAACTTGCTTTCGTTTATTTTATATTCTTCAAAATTACCGAAATTCACATCATTGGAGATGAAGCTATTTGGCTAATAGAAGAGGCTTTTATTAGTTTATGTACACCATAAATGAAATTTCAATCTACCCCATTTAGAGCATGAGGTGCACTATGAGAGAGACACTTTATTTTTAATTTTTTTAACAAAAACGGGTAGTTTTATTAAGAGAAAAAATACAGGTTTATTTTGGCAATAGCCAATCAACCTATTTACAGAATTCAATAGAGCCTGAAACTTTACAAAGCATCTCTGAGAGGACGAGGATCACCTTGACAATCTGGATTCCACAGCTTGAAGTTACGGAATTGAATGAAAATAACCAGGCTCCCCATTAATACTAAGGAATCCTTGAGGAAGAAGACAAGCTTGGCTTGCTAGAGCATCTGCATAATTATTTAAGCCCCGGAGGATATGGAAGGAAGCAGACTTAACAAAATATTTCAAAACTCTCCTAATTCTCTGCAGAATTATAAACAAGGCAGAATTTTTAAGACTGTCGGAGGAATTTAAATCTTTTATCAAAATTTTGGAGTCGCCATATATTTGAACAGACATGAATCCTTTTTCCTTGGCCAACTGAGTCGCCAAGAACAGGTTGAAACTTTCATCTTGGTTATTAGACATAATGCCAAGCCCCCAGCTAAACCTGATAGTATACAATCTGTCCGGAGAGATGACCAGGCCACCAGCGCTTGAGACCCCGGGGTTCCCTTTTGAAGCACCATAAAAAAATTTTGTTGAAGGTGAGCTCGACCAGGATGAATAAAATGCCTCTTTATCACCACAATACCTCTAAGAAGGAAGCAAAACAAGCTTGTTAAGAGATTTCCCCACAGCAAAAGAACTAGATCCCAGCCGCAAAGAAAATGGTAGGGAAGACACCAGCTGACCAATTGATTTGGATAACCATGATAATGCCTTAAACGCTACAATTTGGTGAATAGGACATTGATCACTGAAGACACAATTATTTCGGGCAATCCAAAGAGACCAAAGTGTGTATTCTAAAATTGAATGCCAATGTTTGTGCAGAACTACTGCGCTTTTCTTTGGAGGACGTCGGTCATGCCAAACGGTGTAAAAATATTTTATTGTGCTTTGAACTGGAAGAGTTAATTGCACCCCGTGAAGAATCATGGCCCAAACTTGTCTGGAGAATTCGCATTCAACCAAGAGATGGTCAGTTGTTTCCAGGGCTACCTTACAAAAACAGCAGCAGAATGGGCCATTGAAGCCACGCTTAAGTAGATTTTCACCTATCATAGTCTTGTTTTTTAATAGCAACCAGACAAAAAAATTTACCTTCAGGATACATGATGAATGCCAAACAGTTTGCCATATCACGGGAGATAAGCAAGACTTGTGAGTTGGTTGAAGATACTTAAGAGCTTTGGTTGCAGAATAAAATCCATCAGGACCCTGACCCCGATGATCTTTCTGTGAAGAATGAACATGATTTAGGCCAGAGAGAAAGGAGACCAACACTGATTTTTGTGAATTAAATCGAACTGGGAGATCTGGTAGGATCCATCCTGCCCAATTACCATCATTATCCCACCTGCAAATGTCTTCCAAACGTAGCGGGCCTTTATTTTTAGACCAGTTCATTAGCTCAGATAGTTGAGTGACAGAGGAGAGGGGAGGTTTTCTGGAGATGTTGTCCTCCCAGAGAAGTGTCCTCATCCCATTGCTTGGAACCCTAAAAAGTTGCTGATTAAAAAATTCAAACCTTTTCCTGCAAGAGTTCCAAACATCTGAGCCAGAAGGAGTGTTAGCAAAGGAGATATTTCTTAAAGAACCACCATATAGATACTTCATCCTGAAAATTTTGCTGACAGGGTGCTTTGAATCCACAAAGAGCTGCCAAATCAGCTTGTCGGTTATTGCCAGATTAGCAAGACCAGGATCACAAATCTGTAAACCTCCTTCTGAAATTGGATGCTTGAGTACCTCCCAACTCACCAAATGCATCTTGTTTTGTCCACCTTTCCCTCCACTCCATAAAAAATCTCTTAAAAGTTTAGCAATCTGGGCTGAGATAGAATTTGGGGCAAGAAGCATAGTGGATTGGAAAACAGGAAATGCTGAGAGGACAGATTTAATCAAAATCAATTTCCTGGCCTTACTAAGCCACTGACCTCCCCAAGAGGTGATTTTTGCATTTAACTTGGCCAACACATTAAGCCAAAGAGAGGGAGGGAACGGACCAAGAGTTAAGGGAAGCCCCATATACTTGATCTTATCCCATTTGACAAATCCAAGGAATCCAAAGAAATCTGATATTTGGAGAAGAGCCAAATGTTCTACATTCCATCCATAAAGTACACTTTTATTTTTATTTATCAAGGCTCCTGAGCTTTGACATAAATTCTAGAGAATCACATTGAAAGCCCAAGCAATTTTCATAGAGGCCCCTCCTAGGAAAAGAGAGTCATCTACGAAAAGAGCATGGTTTATAGGATCAACACCCCTAACAATCTTAATGCTCAGGATATACCCAGCTTCTTTTTCAATTAAGAGCTTTCTGCTAAGGGATTCGACCATCAAGATGTAGAGGAAGGGAGACAACGAACAACCTTGACGGAGGCCTCTGGTGGATTTAAAGAAATCAGTAGGTCTACCATTGACTAATGGTGCGATCCAAGGCTTGTATGTACAGGCTTTAATCAAACTTACAAAATCAGAGCAAAAACCAAAGGATATCATAACATTGTATAGAAGAGGAAGCTTTACTCGGTCAAATGCGTTCTTCATATCCTGCTTTATAATCATGCCTTTCTCTTTTCTTAAGAAACTTGAATGCAGAGCTTCTTGTACTTGGATTACATTATCCACTAGATGTCTGCCTTTAACGAATCCCCCCTAGAGAGGAGAGATCAGCTTACAAAGCAAGGGCTTTAATCTATTTGCTAACAGTTTGACTAAAATTTTATAAGAAGCGTTACACAGAGAAATAGGACGGAACCTATCGAAGGAAGAGGGATTGACTTCTTTAGGGATGAGGGCGAGAAAAGTGGAGTTGGTGCACCCACCCAAATTTTCTTTTCTTTTTTCCTGAAAGGCAGAAATCATACGCAGCAAGTCAGATTTGATAATGGACCAGCGGGATGTATAAAAGTCGATCGTAAAGCCATCTGGCACATGAGCTTTGTCAGACTCCATGGCCCAAATGACATCAATGATTTCTATTTCCAAGAAAGGCTTCATTAGATCAATGTTATCCTCAAAGCTGACTAAAGAAGGAACATTATTCATAAAGTCAGAAGACACTTCCTCATCAAAACAACCATCATCTTGAAATAACAACTAAAAGTGACTACTCGTTGACTGCTTCAGAAGTTCTTGGCCTTTAATGATGACCCCATCATCATTAGAGATTTTCGAGATGTGATTTCGGGAAAGCCTGACCCTACACTGATGATGGAAGAATGAAGTGTTCTTATCCCCCGCCTTTAGCCAGAGGCTTCTTGACTTCAACCTAAGATGCTCCTCTTCCTACCTAAAAGATTGAGTATTTTTAAGCTGAGCTAACTATTCTAGGACTATATGGGAGGTGGTAATTTCATTGTTTTCCATTCCAAATTGCAGAGCAGATAGCTTAGCGACTCTTTCATTCCTGTTGGTCGAAGGAGAAGGGAGAGGCATTTTAATCCATTTCTTCAATGCATTTTTGGTTTGTTTCAACTTCTGTTCCCAGACAAAACTGGGAGAGCCATCTACATAATTTTTCCAAGCCTGAGAAACCATGACCATAAACCCATCTCTTTCAAGCCATAGTGGACTGAATCTTAATGGAATAGGACCGAGTTCCTCTTCTATTTCAAACTGCAGAGTAATAGGGTGATGGTCTGACGCAAGCTTAGGAAGAATTTTAGAAGAAATAATCATTTTACTGTCCATCAAAGAGCTGTTAACTAGAAACTGATCTAGCCTGGCAAAGATGCTAGCGACCCCCACTCTATGATTGGACCCCATGAAGCGCCCAAGCTTGGGTTTCAAATTATTCAAATCCCAAATTTGGATCAATTCCTCCACGGTATCTTGCATATGATCTTTTCCACGCAGTCCTCCTTTATTTTCATTCGAAGCTAGTGTAATATTGAGATCGCCTGCTAATATTATATTTGTTGGAGAGTTGAGCTCAAGAAAACCGGATAACGAGCGGCAACATTCTTTTTTTTCCATATAATTGATTGGAACGTATAGATTAAAAAGGGCAAACGAAGTCTTACCAGTGTAATGAAACAACTCTGAAAAGATCCAATGTTAAGTGGCATACCCTTTTTTACCTGGAAATTCTCTTCACACCATAGTGTTGCTAATCCCCCACGGGAACCTCTAGCGCTGACAACATTTCCATAATTCAATTTCCATTTATTTTTGCTTATGAGAAGGAGAGCATCCTCCTCAATTTTGGTCTCTTGGAGCAATAGGATACCAGAAGGAGGCAATTTCAATAAATATTTGACAACTTCGGCTTTGATTGGGTTCACCAATCCCCTCCAGTTCTAAGAGGTAATCTGCATTACTTACCCAATGATGAGGGAGTGATTACTCCCTTAGGGGGGTTGTTTCTCTTGTTCCTCCTGTATGACATTTCAATTGTGGCCTGACTTCCTTGAGTCTTAAGTCTTTCAGCCTCTTCTTCCTGAATCTCCTTCTTTGACTTTCTGCCTTTTTTAGAGAGCTGCTCAATAGAGTCATCTTCTGAAGAACCAGAGGTGGCACCTTGCTTCTTCCGAGTAATATCTGCATAAGAAGGAGAATTGGAATCAATAGGAGAAGATAGGAGGGAACCACCTTCCAAGGGAGGAGTCGAGTGAGGGCCATCTAGATCCTTTGAAACAATATTTTCTTCAGAATCCAACTCATGCACTTCAAATTGTTGCATTTCGTCTTCTTTGAGGATAGCTTCAGAGGAACTTAGGACAACAAATAGATTAGGTGAAGCCTTGGGGATGACAACAGCCTGAGAATTAGGAATTATCCCAACAACAGAGTTGCCTATCACAAATTTAATTTCTTTTCCTTTCTTTCTAGGACCCTGATTGGAATTTCCTGGTTTTTGGACTTGAGTCCACCAGTCTTCTTTCTCAATTGGATTGTCCTCTTCAATTTTTTTTTACAATTTCGGGCAAAATGACCATAGCCATGGCAAAATCTACATTTAAACGAAATTTGTTCATAATCCAAATCTTGGAAGTAAGACCACTCTGCAACAGTTAATTGGATTGCTTCAGGTAGACCAATCTCTAAGTCAACTTCAACACAGATTCTTACGCAAGAAAATTGATCTTTCCTTTCATCCCTATCGATGTATTTTCCTAGCTTGTTCCCAATGATTTCGAGGGATTCTGAGTTCCAGCAATGCAGAGGGAGATGCGGTAATCTTAACCAAACAGGGACAACAGATGGGACATCCTGTAGGTTCAAAATTAGGAGTCCACTTATTCAGGTAAAGCCCCTGAGGCCCCATGAAGTAAGGGCCATTTCGGAAGATCAGGTATCAATCCTTTGCAGAGTAAAAAACAAACACAAAGAAGCCTCTTCCAAAAAAATGGATATGGATACCTTCCGAGACTAGTGGCCTCCAGTTCCTATGAACCCAACCATTAATTGCCTTTGGAGAAGGCCAGAGGCCAGTAAATTGACCAATGAGGCCCTGTTCAGCCAGATTCAACGTCGATCGACAGGTGCATTCAACAGGTAGCTCAACCGAAGGGATGTCAACTTTCTTGAAAGTATTTGAAACCCCCCCTTTCCTCTTACCACAAGAAGCAATCAACCTCTTGAAGGCTTCCAGGTCAGGCAGAAGAGGGAGCGAAGGGACCCCTCCAGAGTCCATGAGGACAGACCCACCACCAGAAGATAAGAGAAGAGCCCCTAGACCAAAGCAGGCTAGCAACTCAAAAGAAAGAGTCCCGAAGTCACACAAATTCCAAAAATGCAGCAATAGGATTCACCAGGAAGAGTCCACCCTAAGAAGAAGACCCAAGCTGGATGAGCAGGCACCAGTCGACTAGAAAGAACGAGCTCCTCTCCAGGAGGACTAATGCCTTTCAAACAACCCTACCGATGAGAATTCACAGACTCAAAACTGAGGATCTCCAGAGAACTGAATCTGCAAAAACAATTAGCCACCAGACTCCAAGCAGTCCGATCCTGTGGATTTAAAATGAGTCCAAAGTCCACAAGAAGCTGAACCAGGTTGCAAAGAATAAAAAAAAGAGTGAGACAAAAAGTTCTTTGCCAACGACCTGCTCTTCAAAACAACCATGCCATGGAATTTCTTCAAGAAACAACCTAGAAACTCCAACGAATGCAAAATCGAATTCACATTCAGAAGAACCAAGGAACGCAGCCAATTTGAGCTCCTCCAATGAGTAGCCAGGCCCTCCCAGAAGCCGTATCCAAAATCAATGGCAAAAAATTCAAAGAAGCAAATGTAGTCGATTGACACGAGATCCTCCAACGAGCAGAGAATCCCAGGCCCTTCCAGACCGGATCCAGAGAAACTTCAATGATTAAAGGCTTCAAAGAATATCAACCTGCAAAAGATTTTTACAAATGCAATCTTGGAGCCAAAAAACATCATCGTCTAGAGAGAGACACTTTAAGACATATAATGTGTCTAAAGAAACTCTTGATCTATCATAATTTTTTATTCTCTTTAAATTTGAGAAGCATCTTTCACACACTGTTGTACTTGTGGTAACATGAATAGTTTTCCATAGTTACATTAGACATGGAAAACCTTAAAACCACTACTCTTCTCCTCCACTCATATCTCATGCTCCAAACTTTTTTTTAGGTATGTTTTATAAATAGTACAAATAAACTCATCCATCTGACCCAAACATCTAGCAATATCAACAATAGGTGAATCCTAAACACCAAAATTTTCACATAAACATGCTAACCATATTTTGTTTGAGCATCTCTATTGTCCATCTCCTCATAATAATGATGAGGAATGAAAAAAGTTGGAAGCATTAAATATAGGTAAATCCATAAACCTCATATTTAGAGAATCAATCACCTTGGTTACAAAGCATTTGCCCCCAAAAAATGAAATCATCTAGTATCCATGATATATGTGTATTGGAATAACTCTCAAACCTCAATGGATGTACATGTACCATACTTGCATTATCTAAAAACTCAAGAGGTCCTTTATGTGCTCTACTTAATAAACACAATGTGCTACAAATATGCATCCTAGGAACCTCTTACTAAGCATGCTAATTGTAATATCTAAAGTAGTGCCAATAAAAGTAACATCCACATGATCTTCTTGGAACTTTTGGATCAAGTTATTTAACTAAATAAGCACATCTACAAGTAAATGGATGCAAAATTGCACATCCAAGGAATTGCAAGCACTAAAGAGCCACCAAGGATGATCATCTAAGGAATTGCAGGCACAAATACATCCTACCTTATAAGCATAAGAAAAACGATATCTTCTAAAGAAACCTCTTGCCACATCCCACTATTGCTCCTCACCCCTAGTGGTGTTACAACGCTTAACATACATGCAGGGCTCCAAATTCCTATAAAGGACATCAAGCCTTTGCAGGGACATGCCCTGTTGGTGTTCCAATGTTCCAAGAAGAGATAAAACATATTCAATGCATTCTCATTAATGAAATGAGCTTCATAGGACCTAAATTGTTTGTTCAAATTGAGAGTCGCTCATGTGAGTGTTTTCTAGAGCAAAACAATTGCTCGTTCGACAACCATTCAATAATTCTTGTCGATGATTTGGGCCAACTTCCACCTGTGATGGACAAACCTCTATACACAAGAGAAACTTTGGGGAAGTGTTTGTGGACAAACTTACCACTGTCATCATTTTGGAAACAATATTCCGTCAAAGGGGCATTAATGCCACCCAACTTCATTTTTGGAAGCTATTGACAAACACCCACAATGCTACACCAACCTTGGAAGACTGAAGCCTCCTCTAGTCTATGACTAATAGATTCTTGTCAACAGAGGAGCGATCAAACTTTGACACAACAGTCCATCTCTCTGCAATGAACATTCTTGCAAACAATCATAACAAATACATGCTCCAAGCATTGGCTATTCATATTGCATGACTTGTCGTAGATTTAATCAATGGTTTAGATGCATAATAAAATGATGACCATCAACTAGAAAAATAAATATTGTTAAGTGTGGGGCAACGAGTAATGGTATCTTATGATTTATGGGTCCAATCAAGGCTAGTGAATGGTACACTTGGCGTGGTCATGCAAATTTTATACACAGCTAGATTTAGCTCTCCTACGTTTCTAGCCTATTTTGTCGTGGCATTTGATAAATACATTATTCCCCCATGGGACCAATCTCAACCAAAGCACATACTTATTCCACCTTTAAATCGAAGTCGCAAGAAACAAATCCCCCTCAAGCTGGCTTGGGAATTGACTATCCATAAATCCCAAGGATTGACATTGGTAACATTGAACGTCAAGGCTTGACCTTCATGACACTGTCACACACTACACCATTAGAAGTTCTCACACTTCACAAAAAGGATGGGCACACCTTCATTCTCTATCCCTTTCACACTTCAAATTGCATTCCTCAGCCCTGCACTCCTCGTACCAAATGAAAATACCAATGTTGCTTGCCAATATATTTAGAGTCAAACTTGATAACTCTAATTATATTACACATGTATACTTTCTCTTATGATAAATTTTCTCCAAAAAACTCTGCCTACTATTATCTCCCATTTCTCGCCATGTGGGTTGTTTGGAAAGCTAGAAATATCTTGTATATTTGAAGGGAAAATTATGACAGTCACTAGCATTTTCCATAAGATTACTTATTTTTCACAGATGTACTGTCCATCAGTCATTAAAGTAAAAAAATCCAGATCCATGGGTCAGGGTCCTATACTTGTTTATCCCTGTGGTTTCTTCGATGGGGCATCTGCTAAAGGTACTGGAGGGGTTGGCTATTGTCTGTTATTGAGCAAGTTACACTGCTTCGAGTTTGCATTGGGGGCGGCTCCTTGTACCAACACAAAAGCATAATTGATTGGGCTCTGGGCCCTTTTGCATACAACCCAAATGATGGGGATACCCAAGCTTAGAATATATGGTGACTCTTCAGTCATTATAAATTGGGCTAAGGGTACATCATCCCCTTCACCACTTGAACTCCATCACTGGTGTAGGGACACAAGAAAGCTATGCTCACGCTTTCTAGAGCTGTCTTTCTGCCATATCTATCGTGAATACAATCAGCATGCAAAATGCCTTTCTAAAAAAACTCTTTCTTTGGCTCTGGGATCAGGTAGTTACTCTGAATTTATTGAAGGCCATTTGGCCTCTCATGACAATATTGAGCTCTTTTGAGCCCGGTGCTGGAGCATGTACTCCTCTTTATTAATGCACCCCCATTTTATTAATTTTGGAGTTGACTCTTTTAGACTGCAGTTCTACACTCTTTGGTTCACGATAGATATGGTTTGAGTGACAGCCTTACTGATGGGAACTGTATGTAGGAGATGTACTTGTCCCCTCTTGCAGCTTGTTGTGTTGTGTCTCCATTATGATGTAGCTGTTGAACATTTTCTTTGATCCTCCTTCGCGATTGTAACCCACTTATTGGGATGGCATTTCAGATGCCCTTTGATTCTTAAATGAATAACAAGGACATGTTTTTTTCTTCTGAAAAAAAAATTACTTGCCATCAATTATATTGTATGATTCCTATTTATTACTTATTAGTATTTGCACTATAATTTCCATATATTCACTTTATTTGTTTTCAACACATAAACTTACATTATCTAAATACACACAACTTTTTCTTTTATTTTCAACGTTTCATGTTTCATTTCCCCACTTTAGTGTATGCTACTAGTATCTATTCCAATTCAAATACGAAAGAGAATGCACAACCCACTAACTTCGATGGATTTATAAAAGTTATATATAGTTATCACATTTTTCGATGGACCACTCACGAGTCACAATGTATGCCAATTTTTGGAAATGAATTGCTTTCCGGAAAATCAAAACTTACCAATTGACAGCTCAAAAAGATGTGAAGCTCGTTACACCTGTTGACCGTCAATATTTGTGGGTTGTCGCTCTGTGGTCGATATGCGACTTTTGTGAATATTTGATAAAGTACGTAAAAGTTGAACACCCATGAAGCTAGTGTCTGCAAACACCATCTACAAGAACCTCCAACCAGAGCTTTCTTTTAGAAAATTCCAACCTTCAGGCAAGTGGCCACACCACAGAAGACTTCTTGGGTTGAGTTTCGGTCAATTTCCCACTGAGAAATTCCTCTCAGGCAAATTTGAACTGGTGAGCAAGTCAGTCACGGGATTCGACCCCCAGGACAGAAGGCTCACTGGGCTTTCAGTAATGGGGGAGCTTGGTCATGATCATTCAAACTTAGGAATGATTGAGATGGGGTCAGTTTTGCCAGCAACTGAATTTCACGTAGAAAAAGCAGAGAAGGCCCTCAAATCTGGGCACGTAATTGCTGTACCCACAGATACCCTTTATGGACTTGCCTGCGATGCCTGGTAACAATTCGACTCTGTTTCGTTCCCTCTGCTTATTTTCTTTTGCAATTCTGGCATGGAAACTTGAACACGAATGTTTGTAGTTTGTACAGCCATTCGTATAAAATGTAACGGGGATTTGGGCATATGCAGAGTAAACCCATGTAGTCCCCCCGATTGCCCTAGAACTGGACGATAAAACAAACGGTTTTCATAATAAACTGAGTTCGGTAGTTTATTGAGGTCCTGGTTCCCCAGTTAGCCTAATATGGTGTCCGTCGGATTGTAGTCTTGTATGCAGTCATATTGTCCCGGTATATTTGATGATTTCACATAAAAAAATGAACCAACAGATGCTCCCCATTAACTATTGGACCGAATCCTTTAATTGGATATTAATCCTGGGTGTTATGATTCTCTGCAGTAAGTCGAATTTTGTTCTTCTTTAGGACTTCACATGTATGGATATGGAAGGCAATAACCATTTGTGCGCATTCTTTATAGTAAAACATAACATATCGAGCTTCCTCGGATTTGAGGCTCTCATCACTCCCTTTAGGTATAACACGGTGGCAAGCTAGTATTTTTGAGGCCCGTGCGTTGTGAAAAATTGGAATAATAGGAAAACTGGGGGCAAAGCTGGTTTTTTTTTTTTTTAAAACTAAAACGGTTATAAATTTTATAAAAAGAGTGAAGGCTGGGATTAAACCCAATCAGCCATTATTACATTCAATTTTCAGCCTCTTTGAAGACCTCTTAACAGCCCCTGATGATTTCTGCCGATCTATGGAATGGTAGCCCAATGGGCTTCTTCTTCATTTACCCTCAGAATTCCGTGGGTCAGTAAGCAGCCCTCATTTGCCTTTGCATCAGCTTCCTGATTCAGCCCTCACAAAATATGATAAAAGAGATGCGAAGAGAAGTCGTTCATCACTGATCTCAATCTTTGAAGGACCTTGTTGAGCAACGGATCATTGAACATGGCATTTGAGGAGAGAGTCTTTATCAAGATTTCCAAGTCTCCGAAGATCTGAATGTTTTTGATCCCTTTCTCCCGTGCAATCTGGCAAGCTTTTAATAGGGCTAGTATTTCTGCATGATTGTTGGTTTTATGACCTAGTCCCCAACTGAAGCAATCATCTCTTTTGCCGTCCACGGAGTAAATCACCCCGCCAGCTCGTGCCCTTCCTGGGTTGCCTTTGGAGGCACCATCAAAGAAGATCGAAGCTTTCCCCTGTATCCTCCACCAAATCTGAAAGTCTGATTCCGAATCTCTTAAATTCCATTTTGGGGTTATGATTGGCCGGCTCGGTTCCTTATTCCGATCTCTGAAGGTGTATGTACCCAACCATTTTTTTTCTTCCGGGAGAAATGAATGTCCCTTCTTAAAAGATTGTACTCCAACCATTTCAATAAGCAAGGCTTTGGCTTTTGCAGCCACCTTCAGCGGTTGTTGTTGAACATTGTTAAAAATATTGTCATTTCTAGCCAGCCAGATACTCCAACACACATATTTGGGGATAGCCTCCCAAATTCCGCTCCACGCTGACTTGCCATGAATTGGGTATGGATATCTCGTATTCCAAGTGGAATAAAGAGCTAGCAATGAAATGTTCCTTGGAGCTGGGACGTTTAAACCAAGAAGAGTGTAAGACCATACTTCCCTCGCAAATTTACAGTCCACAAACAAGTGGTTGCTGGTTTCCAATTCTCTGCAACACAATATGCATCTATGGGGTCCATTGATGTCGCGTTTTACCATGTTTTCTCTGGTTAACGCCTTTTTGTTCATCAAAATCCAAAAGAAGAAGTTTACCTTTGGCAAGCTGCCTTGGTCCCAAACACGCTTCCACAGTTCTGTTGGAAGACCCACTGCTTTCTTTTTTTGCTGAGAAAGGTAACCTTGGGCTGCTGTGTATATACCTGTTTTTCCCCAACCCCAACGGTCTTTCTCTTGCAAGTGGACTGGGGGCAGATCGGAGAGAGCATAAAGGAATTGTGTTTTTTGATTTTCAGCGTTAACAGGTCGTGGGAGTTGCCGGTCTTGCCATCTACCATTTGCATCCCATCTTGAGATATCTGCCAGCGTGAGAACCCCACGCAGCTTCAGCCAGTCCTTGATACAATTTATCCCCTCCACGGTGTCAAGAGGAGGCTTCCCCATAATCTTGTCCTTCCACAACAACGTTTTGTTACCTCTGCCAGGAATTCTGAAAAGGCTGTTTTTGAAGAAATCGTGACTTCTCTTGCATAAATTCCAAGTTGCAGTTCCATTATGGTAGTTGATTTCCTAGAAATTGCGCAGGGACTCTCCTTTCATATATTTTATTCTCAAAATTCTGCTAACCGGGTGATTGCTATCTGTGTGCACTTTCCAGAGAATTTTCCCATCGAGAGCCAAGTTTGTTAGAGCCAGATTGCTGATCTGGAGACCTTCGTCCGCCAGAGGAAGCTTGATGTTGTCCCACTTGACCAGATGGAATTTCTTTTGATTTCCATTTCCTCCTTGCCATAAGAAGTCATGGATTAGTTTTGAGAACTGTTCCATAATCGATTAGGTGCTAGAAGGAAGGTAGCTTGGAAAAATGGCAAAGAGGAGAGAACAACTTTTACTAGCGTTAGCTTGCCAGCTCTGTTGAGCCATTGGCCTCCCCATGCCCTGGTTTTTGTTCTTAATTTGTTCAGCACATCATTCCATAACGAAGCTCTGTTAGGACCCAAGGTAAGAGGGAGTCCCAAATACTTAATTTTATCCCAACTGGTATAGCCCGAGAAGCCCAGGTAGTTTGCAATTCGTTGGATGTCATTCTGTTCTGTGTTCCAGCCATACATTGCGCTCTTTCTTTTATTGATGAGAGCACCGGTTATGCTGCAAAAGTCTTGGAGAATTCCATTGAAGGTTTTGGTTATCAATATGGAAGCTCCCCCCAGGAGCATAGAATCATCAGCAAAGAGTGAGTGGTTTATAGGCTCAATGCCTTTTACAATCCTTATGCCTGGGACAGTCCCGACCTTCTTCTCTGCCTCTAGCTTCCTACTCAGAGCCTCTGCCATTAAGATATACAGAAAAGGGGAGAGGGGGCAGCCTTGTCTAATTCCCCTTGTGGCCTGGAAGTAATTGGCTGGTCTGCCATTAACCAATGGAGCTATCCATGGTTTTGATATGCAGGCTTTGATCAAATTAACAAAATTTGAGCTGAACTCGAAAGAGAGGAGAACTTTGAAAAGGAATGAGTGTTTTACTTGGTCAAAAGCATTCGCCATGTCTAGCTTAATTATCATGCCTTGCTCCTTCCGGTGGAAGCTCGAATGTATGGCTTCTTGAACCTGAATCACATTGTCTATGATGTGTCTCCCTTTGATGAAGCTTCCCTGACTGGAAGAGATAAGTTTCCCAAGGAGAGCTTTGATTCTATTTGTCACTAATTTTGCCAAAATCTTATAGGATGAGTCACACAGTGAAATTGGCCTGAATCTTTCAAAGGTGCTTGGATTCACTTCTTTGGGGATCAGCGCGAGAAAGGTAGCGTTAGTGCTTCCACCCAACTTGGCTTTCTACTGAAAGGCTTTTTCCATTCTCAGGAAATCCACCTTAATGATGTCCCAACACTAACGGTAAAAGTGGATTGAAAAGCCATCTAGCCTGGGGGCCTTGTCAGGTTCCATAGCCCAAATTATGGTCTCTATTTCTTCTTTTGTAATTTGCTTTGAGAGGGCTGAATTATCATCCTTGCTGACCAGAAGAGGAATGTGGGAAAGAAAATCAGAGGAGGCACCCTCGTTTCCTTCATTATTTTCTTTGAACAGAATTTGAAAATGTGATTTGGCTACAAGCTTGATTTGGTCATGGCCTTTGTGCAAGATCTCGTCTGGAGTAATGATTTCAGAGATGTGATTCTTGGACAGCTTCATTCTACATTGTCTATGAAAGTAGGACATATTACGATCTCTTGCTTTTAGCCACAAGCAACGAGATTTCAGCCTCAAGAACTCTTCTTCTTGGCGGAAAGAGAGATATGATTTTACTTGGGCTGCCTGCTCTGGTGATGTCTTTCTTTTCTAATTCTGTTTGAAGATCTTCTAGAATCTGAGTAGTCTCCTTCCTATGACTAGTTGGGGTCTTGATGGGATTCTTGATCCAATCCTTTAAAGCTGCCTTCGTGGCTTTTAATTTCTGCTCCCAAACAAAGGAGGGGGAACCTCTCACTGTAGTAGACCGAGCTGTGGTTACTATTTCCTTAAACCCTTCCTTTTCAATCCCCAGAGGGTTGAATCTGAAGGGTATGGGCCCCAAGTTCTCTTCTTCTTCCAGCTGAAGCAGGATAGGTTTGTGATCTGAAGTCAGCTTTGGGAGAGTTTTGGAGGAGACCACCCTCTGGTCGAGTAGTGAGCTATGAACTAGGAAGCGGTCCAGACGGGCAGCTATATGATCTGACCAAACTCTGTTATTTGTCCATGTAAATAGGCCTCTTTTTGGCTTGATATCTAGAAGATCCTGCTGATGCATGAGGTCCTCAACCAAGGGGAGCATTTGGTCCTTGCCATAGTTCCCTCCCCTCTTTTCTTTAGGATCGAAAATCAAATTTAGATCTCCCACAATTATTATGTTCCGAGGGGTATATATTTCTATGAAATCTGCCAGAGTTAGCCAGCAGTCTTTCTTTTCTGGCTGAAGAACAGGGACATACAAATTGAAGAGAGAGAGAATGAGCTTACTTGTTTTATGATGGAGCTCAGTGTAGATCCAGTGTTGGGTTTCGAAGAAGCTTTCGAGAGTAAACTCCTCATCTGCCCACAACGTTGCTAGACCCCTGGAGGAACCTCTAGCACTGATGGCCTTTCCTGCATTTTTCATCCACTTCTTGCTGCTGATTTGAAGGAGGGAATCCCCTTCAATCTTGGTCTCTTGGAGCATGAGTATCTTTGGGGTTTCTATTTTCAGGAGGTCTTTTACTGCTTCGGCTTTCGCAGGATTCCCCAACCCTCTGCAGTTCCAAGAGACTAGTCGCATTATTTGCTGGGATTGGGGTGGGTTGAGGCTCCCTTGGGAGGCCTTGTTTTGGTGTTTCTCCCCATTGTCATTTCGATTGTGGCTTGGCTACCCTGCATTTTTTGCCTCTCTGCTTCTTCCTCTCGAGCTTCCCTGGAGGATTTCCTCCCCTGTTTTTTTGAAGGCTTCTCGAATGACTCATCCTCCGATGACACTGAGGGTTCCAAAGGTTTTTTCCTTCCTATCTTAGCGTAGGAAGGCGAGGAGTAGATCCCAGCTGGGGATCCCGGATGGGGTGACGCTTCCTGCTGCGCTGTCGAGAGAGGGGGTTTCTGCTCGATCTCCTCCGTTATTGTTTCGGTGTTGACTTCTAATTCCTTAAGAATTTCAAAGGGGTTTTCCTCCGTTTCTGTTCTTGGCTGATCTTTGCGTCCCTTCTCTTGTTCTTGCCTTGCTTCTGGCGCATCAGTTCCCCTTGGCATTTCTTTTCCTTTTTTCCTATTATTCATCCTTGTCGAGGAAGATTTCTGTGCTTGGGTCCGTTGTTCTTTGTTTTTCTCTGTCTCTTCTTCAGCCTTCTCCTTGCAGTATCTCGCAAAGTGACCGTGTTCATGGCAATACCTGCATTTGAATGGGAGTTGCTCGTAGTCCAGCTCTTGGATGTGTGACCAATTTGAGACCGTTAAATTGATTGCTTCTGGTAGCCCTAATTTCAGATCCACCTCCACACATATTCTCGCACAAGAATACTGATCCTTTCTCTCCGTGCGATCTATATATTTCCCAAGGGTACTGCCAATGGTTTCCAGGGTCTTCGGGTTCCAGCAGTGAAGTGGTAAATGGGGGAGGCACACCCACACCGGGACTGCTGACAACACAGCTTGCGTTGGGTCAAAATCTGGGGTCCATCTATTCAAGTATAAACCTCGGGGACCCATGAAGTAGGGTCTGTTCCTGAATATGAGGCTCCTGTTTTCTTCTTCTTCGAACACGAATACGAAGAATCCCCTGCCTACGTAGTAGCTTCTGATGCCAGTTTTTACTAACGATCCCCAATTCCTCTGCACCCATGCATCTACCGCCTTGGGGGAGGGCGACAGGCCTGTGAATTGACCGATGAGACCCCGATTTGATAGATTCAGAGCAGATCTACACGTTTCTTCAGCTGGAAGGGCGACCGTAGGGATGCTATCCATCTTTTTCACGAATTTTTGCTGAGTCTCATTCAGCTTATGTTTGCTGCTGCTTGCTATGAGCCTTCGGGACCCTCATCTGGGCCCATGATGCCAGAGATTGCAGCAGCAGGAGGCTGCTGCCAGGCCGGCTCTGAGTAAGGGGTGTTCAGCCCAAGGAGCACGTGAGGGTTGCGTGAGGTCACGGCAGCTTAGCCAGGCCGTGAACAAAAAAATTCAATTGGGACGAAGCTGGTTTTTTCGCTGTTACTCTCCCTTTGCAAAAATGTGTGGACAGCACTGAATGAATCAATACCCCAGCTCATTGCCACTGTGATTTTAGGAACTATGTATTCTGTCACATGAGTGTTTTGGATGAGTTGTGGAATGTGTGATATCTGTGGCGATATTGTTTGTAAAGCATCAAACTTCTGATACAGTCTATTTGATGCCAAAAAATACATCTCGTGTATCAAAGTTGCTGTGTAGACCCTGATTTTCGGATAGAGGAACTGAGGTACATTGATTTGAGCCCCCAATTTCCTGATGTTGAGTACATTATGCCTTTGTTGTTGGGGTCTAGGGAATGCAACTTGCAAGCAAAATCTTAAGCTCTAATCCATCGGCACTCCACAATCAATTAAGCTTGTTTTGTCTGTTCTTCTCCCCTACATATGACCTAGAATTGTTGAATATTACTGCCGAAGCTTTCTGTAATTTGACAAAGCTGGTGCCTTTAATGTTAATTTTAGTCATCATAGCCACAAGTTCCATTCACCTTCCCAACCTATTGGAAATGGATGCTCACTGCTCAGATCTGCCAAAGCAATGAATTCCCAAACACTTATTAAGTTATTCTTGTATATCACAAAGATTACGTACAATAAGATTTTCATAAAGCTCTCAATTCATATTTGAAAATACAAGATACAGCAACAGGATATAGGAGTTTGATATTTTTCCTTTTGAGCATGTTAATTTAAAAAAAAAACATCATCGATCCTTGTATCTCCTAGAGCTCAACCCAAGTACTACAGTTGCCCAAGATGGAAACAACATGCTTGGAATGCTCCTGAAATTCTGCTGTCCAATTTGCAAACAGATTATGTACTTTCTAAGAGCTCAGGATAGTATATAAGGCAATCTTTCAGCTATATATGAACAAATCTAGATGAACAATTAAGTGCAATGCAAATATACACACATAATGGCATGCATACCAAGAGATCTCCGCAGTCAAATATACATAAATACTCTATGCACTGCAATGACTGCTAAATGTTTGCAAATGATAAGACTTGATAGTCAGAGTCAAAAAGTGTGCATAATTCCACAATTGGAAACCGGGTATTGTAAATAGCTTTCAGCCTTCTTCTCATCCAAGTTTTCTTTTTATGGATGATGTTTTTTTATTTTAGCTTTTTATTCTCAGGCAATTTTATTTTTACCCTTTATGGATGAGCTTTATTTAGAAAAGCTATGTACATAACAATTTTGCTATCCATAGGCACTTATATATAATGCAATTTAGAGTGTAAGGATTGTACATGTGGCAAATGCTTGTGATCTTGTTTTCACTGTTCAATGCTTTTCCACGTTCCAGTTGCAAGCACACATCAATTGGTTTTAAAGATTTATTATCTAGAGCAAGTTTTAGCATCTTTAGCTCACCTGGGAGTTCCATTCATCTCGTCTCATCTTCCTCCACCTCTCATCCACAACAGTTGGTAATTAATCCTTGCGAATAGGGCTTTTAGAGTTCTGAGTTTTGGATCTACCTTGGAATTTCATCCAAAAGTCTCCTTGGGTTCATGTTTGTGGTTCCTCTAGGGTTGCTTCCTGTTACCTCTTAACCTGTACATAAATGGAAAAGGTCCCAACTCATAGGTACAATCCAAAGGCAACCGTGGATTGATTGCCAATGTCACCACACAATCAATCCCTTCTCTTTAGGCCAACTCTCAAAAGCCAATCCTTTCCCTTCTCGTTTTGATTGATTTTGCTTTAAGTGAAAAGTGAGAATTAATTATACTTAAACCAATGTTCCCCCAAGTTTCCGGGACGCGGGAGCGTGGGAGTGGGGAAACACACGTTGGGAACGTGTGGAGACCAGTGTTATTGGAACCGGCAAAAACGGCTGGTCTGACTAGTTTACAGGGTTGGCCGGTTCGGTCAGCAAAAAAAAATCATCAAACCGGATTTTTTTCCAAACCGGGTACGGAACCGGTCAAAACCGACCGAACCGGCCGGTCTGGAATGGGGACTCACGAAACTCAATTTAAAAAAAAAAAAAACCAGAAAAAAAAACTTTGCTAATGTACATTGGAGCCTCTTTGTTAATGTACTTTGGTTCAGAACCTCAGAGATGTATTGCACTAGGTGCTATTTTGGATATTTGCACCCATATTTGCTATATATAGGAGAAACTTTGCATATTTCTGTATTAATGGTTTGGATTCATATGTATGCACATGAATATATATGTTTTTTTACAAAATATGAATATTTTATGTATTTTTTAGTCAGCAGGTTTTTTACCTGGTTTTTTGCCGATTCCGGTCCGGTTCACATTTTGGGCTTCGCCGGTTCGATGATCGGTCCAGTTCACATTTTGGGCTTCGTTGGTTCAATGACCGGTCCGATTCCGATAACATTGGTAGAGACCACCTCCAAATTTTAGGGAAATTCAGGGGGACGAGGGGGCGTCGAGGTCATAAAAATTATAAAAATATTATAAATCTCGACAATAACAATTCATCTTGTATAAATATAATTTAAGTTGCTCCTTGTAAATACAATCTAATTCTTCAATGGTTCAACACACTTCAACATTGTGTAAATCCATGGCATAAATGTTGTAATAGGGAAATGTGACCAATGAACCCTATTTCTTCATGATTCCAGAGGGCATCACATTATTTGAGGATTTCAAGTCCAACATACAATTATACAAGAATGAACTATTAATCCTATATTGGGATCCTATTCATCAATAACAGCCTATGCCTGCCTCCTCTTAGCTTTTAGCCCTTGCCTCTACCTTGAATCTCGAAGTTGATCTTCAAAGGACATTACTCAACACCCTACAATTTTGATGAAACGTCATAAACCAAGCATTAAAATAAAGTAGAATTAGAAAAAATCCATGCTTAATAAGTGATTTTGCTTGACTAAATGGTACATTTAGATTAAGGTCATGATAGAGGAGTTTAACAATTAGCACCACCAACATCAAGGTACATACTAAGGTTGATGTGCTTGATTAAATGACAATCCCTTAAGCTCATATATGATAAAATCCAGTGGAAACGTTGCAATCTTGAAATCCTGTTAAGTTTGTTGAATTATGAATGGGATCTAAAATTCGACTTTTTGCATATGAACTCCAATGTGGTTGGAACCACTCTCAAACATCCTGAAACAATTAATGGTAATGTTAAAAATTTAAGTAAAAGCTAGAAAATTAATGGTATTTACCATTAATTTTCTAGCTTTTACTTTAAGAATTTAACATTACCATTACTACTGGAGCGCCTAGGAGCCCCCCTCTTCACTGGTACATGCTTCAAAACAGGGGGGCGAGCTCCCTCCTGTGTTTCCTCAAGTTTCGCCAAATTGGGGACGAGGGGAAACGTTTTGGAAGGAGTCCCCAAGCCCCTGGGGCGTGGAGAGCGAGGGGGGCGAGCTCCCGACCTTGGGGGGCAAGTTCCCCATGGAACACTGACTGAAACACAATGAATGATATGATATTAAGCATGTACTAAAGACTGTAGATGAATCCACAACTTGAAAGATAACTCAATTAAACACTTAGCTTCAAATAAAAATGCTTTAAATAAATATAACAAGAAAAAACTAGAAGCTAAAAGAGACAAGCTGCCAATCCACAATATTAATATTGAAGTTAACTGTGCACAATGTGAATTAATAAAGTATCCAAGACTAAGAACAAGGTTTAGGGCGAAGCATCCAAGACTAATGAACTCAAGGATGATTATACTTGATGGATGCGTCTTTTAATATGGATCTAATCAAAGAATGAAGCTAGTTACAAATTGAATTAAATAATTGCAAGAATGTAAGATGTAAATTAAATATTTCAAGCAACTAGGTAGTTAAGCTCAAAAGGATTAGTGGTAAGAACCATTTTTTGTAAGTGGTGATAACAACTATGAAATTTCCCTTGAATAAATGTATATTGAAGCTTGCAAGAGAAATATAAATTCTGGAAATGATGTCAGAAAAATGCAGAAATTTAATCAAATTCCAGAATTACAAATGAACAAATTAACCCAAGAAAATGATCAAAACACTTGAGATTACTTAGGTTAATGAATAATCTGCAATATATGTGTTCTATCAATGTTTTTATATGGCTGGAAATTGCAGAAATTTACTAGCAATTCAAAAATAAAAAGATTTAACCCTTAAAATCAATCAATAAATAACAAATTTCTGTTTAAATACATGAAAAATATAATTTCCATATTGCAGAAATTTAACAATTACTCATTTGAAAGATACATTTGAAAGATCTATTCTAGGATCAAGTAAAAAAAGATTTAACTTCCTCTTGACAAAGTAAAAAATTAATAAAGTAGTGAAGATGGTTCCAACAAACCCTAGACAAGTTAAAAAGAGAGAGGCCCCTAGGCTAGATGAAGGAAAAGGAGGGATGATTTAGCTAAATAGGGAGATGATTTGGTTATAGGGGAGGCCAAAAGAGGGATAAATTAGCTACTAAAGGAGTCTTCTAGAATGGATTTGGCATGTGTGAGGCCCTAGTAGGTAAGATTAAACAACAAGCACCTCAAACCAAGCCAAACGTTGGACCAAATGCCCAACGACTTGCTTAGAGTGATGGTAATCAGGATGACTCACATGTGTGGGCTTAGGAAGGAAAGAGGAGGGTGTGACTTGGCTAGGAAGGAGGGTGTTTGGGGTTTGAGGTTAAGCCTTTAGGAAGGCCCCACAGGTTATCTCAAGTGGTCAAACATGAGGGCGCTAGGTCTAGGAGGCATCGAGGTGGCATGGATGGATATACATGAGATTGCACAAATACGATAAGAAAGGGGGAATGGGTTTTAAAGATAATTGAGAATTAGAACATAAAACCCAAGGTTTGAACTACAGAAAGACACCTTTAACCATCCAACTTGTGTTTTAACCACCAACACACCTTAATAATCAAGATCAAGTGTAAGAGAGATTTCTTCAAAACTCAAAACCAATGTTACAAATATCGTGTCGGCGAATATATCGCCGAGGGTCCAAAAAGAAATTATCGGATTTATCAGCGAAAATGTCGATGAATATCGGCAATATATCAGCAATGTAAAAAAAATACAAAAATATTCATTTTTTTTCAATTTTCTAAACATCTAAAGCAACAAGAACATCAAATAAACATATTGTTACATGAATATGGAAATGAAACCGATATATAAGATGTATAAGACGTCTAGTGATACATCACACATAAAAAATGAATCCTGTCTTGGATCTTGAGTCCCTAACTCATGAATCACCAAAAAAATACAATCAATGTATTATGTAATATGTATCTCGTATGCAATGAAATCAACCAAATAAAGTAAACTATGGATTCCCTCTACCCCTTTTACGAGTAAAGGTAATCGCTCTAGTAATGGCTTTGCCTCTAGAGCTAGAAATCCTAGGATCTCGTGGGGGTCACCGTGGACTTCCTTGTCCTCTAGAAGTGCCTGGAAACTAATGTACTCTAGAAGAACTAGAAGAATGATGAGGTACTGAACCCTCATCAAGTCCTCTACCACTGCCCATATATCTGGCTCCCTCTGACTGAGACTGTGGTTGTGAAACTGGTGGCTGTGCAATCGGTGGTTGTGCGACTGGTGGTTGTGCCGCTGGTGGCTCTGGTGGTGGCACAATCTCAAACGCGTCTAACCACGCACTGTCCCATGTCTCAGTCTCCATGTCTTGTGTATCATCCTCTAACCAATCAGGGGCTGCCTCCATAATAGGTTCCTCAATCTCCACTCTCCATGCAGCAGTGATGTCAATGTCATCCAATGAAATGGCCTCCACCTCAGGTTTTTTCTCAAGCTGCTTCATCCACAACCTGAGATTGTAGGAGACGCACACTAGATCATTCAGGCGTTGGGTATCCAACCTGGATGATGACCATAAATTTATCCAATTAGAATTTAGAATACATAAATTACCCATGGGATATAAATTACAAGTTATAATGAATTTAGAATTTAATTTCAAATTCTCAAACCTGTTGCGCTTCTTGGTGTGTATTTTTTCAAATACACTCCAGTTGCGCTCACAACCAGAAGAACTACATGTTTGGCTTAGGATCCGATCAGCAAGCTTTTGGAGATGGGGTACTCGTCTGCCATAGGTTTCCCACCAAGTATCTACAATGAATTGGAGAAACATAAGAGAAGACATTGAAAATTTGAAATATAAAACAAAGAAAGTAATGAAATTAAATTTTGAAACAAGGTGAAACTTACTTGGCATTATGTTCTTCCTGTCATTAATAGCCATATCAAAGCCAAATGTTCCCATGGCCCTCCTATAGATTTCCAACTCTTTGGAAATCTCTGAACGGTCAGCTGCACTTGGCACCATCCTCTGGACACACTCCAAGAACCCATCCATTACCTCTGCATCAAAGTTAAAGCCACATGAGTAAGAGAATGCAGGGTTGAGGAATAGGCCTGCAGCATGAATGGGGCGATGAAGTGTTTTGTTCCATCGTTGATCAATCACCTCCCATATCAATTGTTGTTTTGCTTGCCCCTCTTCCCCCTTGTCCTCATAGTAGGAATCAATGGCCTCTTTGGCCCTATCCATGGCCAGTAGCCCATTGTGGGCTTGTCTCCATCAACCAAGCGTAGAACCCTTACCAAAGGTTCACATACAGTACACACCTCCTTCACCCCATCCTAGAAGCTCTCTTGGTATGACACTAGCTTGAATATGTCATGTCCCTCCAGTTTAGTGCTAATTGATAAAGCACGCCACTTAGCTGAAAGGAACATAGTCTACAAGTCCCACATAGAAGTAAGGAGAGATTGAAGAGAGACGAAACAAGTGGCAAACCGAGTGATGGCAGGACGAACCAACTCCCTATCATGAGTGAACTTCCTCATCAAGCTAAGCACAGAAGCATGATTGCATATAAATTTGGTGATGCTTCTTGTTGAATGAATGACATCCTTGATAAACTGGATCTTCCCCATATCCTCTAAGATCAAGTCAATACAATGTGCTGCACAAGGTGTCCAAAACAAAGTTGGATGCCTGTCCATAAGCATCCTACCAGCTGCCACATAATTCTCAGCATTGTCCGTTACTACTTGGACAACATGCTACGGACCTATCTCTTGGATGAACTCATCCAACAACTGACATAGTAATGTTGCATCTTTGACCTGTGCAGATGCATCCACAGATTTTATAAACATTATGCCTCGAGGACAACCAACCAAGAAGTTGAGAAGAGTCCTACCCTTCATATCACTCCAACCATCTGACATCACGGTGCATCCTGTGGCCTCCCATGAACGTCGAAGCTCCTCCAACCTAGAAGTGCAATCGACCTTTTCATCATCAAGGATGTGCCCTCTCAACTCCTCATAAGTGGGGGGCTTATACCCCGTCCCAACAATAGCAACAACTTCGAACATAGGCACGTAGAATGGGTTCCTCGCAAAGTGGAATGGAATATCACTCCACAAAAGACATCGACCCACAAGTTTATCTGCGTCCTTTTTCTCTTTTATCATGTACATTGAATTTATACCTGGTTGTCCACCAAGACCAGATCTTGACAAAAAGTGAGAAATAGAATGTGTCGTTGAAGGCATGACAGAAGATGAGGATAAGGTCTCACTCCCCACTCCCCGTAAAGTGTGTCCGACTGTCCCGGATCCTAATGCTGCTCTCATGCCAAGTTCCTGCCTCAAAGCTTCCCTTTCATCTTTCCTCTTGCCAATACCTTCAATTGCAAATTTGGCCCTATGAACTATTTCAGGAGTGGAATTTTTACAAATATCCACCCCATGCCCTACAAATTGTGCGAGGTGGTCTTTGAGCCTACTTATCGCCCCCGCCATCTCCTTCCCACACATATTGCATCTAAGCTTTTGCCGATTATGTGGATCAACCGGCTCTGCATACTCCCAAAAAGGATCCAAAATCTTTGGCATCCTTGTAGCTTTGCAACATGGAAACTAGCTTGAAATTTCAAAACCTGTAACATAAAAAAAATAAAAATTTAGCGAATTTCATTGCAAATAATTGCAAATCAGACATACAGAAAATTATTTTACAATTCTACATTTCTAAAGTTAAACTTAATATAATATATTAATTTTTAAATAAATTTTAAATTTTAAAAATAAAAAAATATACAATCATGCTGTAAATTACTAAACTGTATGCTGTAAAATTGTATGCATGATTGTCATTGTATGCTGTAAAATTTTACTAAACTGTAAATTTTAATGATTAAATGTTTTAAAATTTAAATGTTTTAACTTTTATCAGTTTAGAAGTGCCTGGAAAATGTTTTAAAATTTAAAGCTTATATATTATATATATTATACTATACTGTATATTGTATTATATATTTAATATATATTATAATTATATATTATATGATATATAATCTATAATTATAATATATAATACGTAATATATATTATATAGTATATATATTATATATAATATATAATACATAATATATATTATATATAATATAATTATTAAAGTTTACCCACAGTCGGCTCCGCCGACGTATACAGTCAGTCGGGACTTGGCCACAGTCCGTCGGTGTAAACATTCCACCCACACAGGCCACAGTCTGCCGGCAGACACTCACTCCACCCGTAAATAAAAATTAAAATGTTTAAAACAGTAAATTAAAAACAATACTAAGTTATTAACATACCTTTTTCCTCCAGAGTCTACGCAGATCCGATTCTCGGTTCTCCTTCCTCCTGGCTCCTGTCTGCAAGTGCAACCAAACCCTCGCTCCTGCTGCTATTGACAATCAAACCCTCGCTCCTGTCAGCAGACAAATGAAATAAAACAAAAAAAAGGCATTTTTAACCTTTATTCGCCCGGTCGCAAAACAAAAACTTTGACTCGCAATTTTTTGGTAAAAATCGCGTTAAAATCGCGATTTTTCTCCATAAACATCGCCGGAAACATCGCCAAAAAATCAGGGTGATATTTAGCGATATTATCGCCGGCGAGGAGACATCGCGATATCTCGCAATGTTGACGATAAATCGTCAATTTTTGTAACACTGCTCAAAACTGATTTCTAATAGAGTCAAAAGTGATACATGTCCATGGTGACTCAAAGTGAGATGAAATAGACCAAGGGAAAAGGAAACTTAATGACTAGGGTAGTTGTACTAGGATGAGCTCATGGCTTTGGAGGATTTTTATCGAGTGAAAAAACATTGAAAGATTAAGACTACGGGGATCTAAATATTTCTCAGTAAAAAAAACACTCATGAGACTCTTGCCAAGGACAATTGTCATAGTTGGGCTTATTATATATTACAAAATGGCCCTCTTATAAACAATTACAAGTGCTATCTCACTTTTTACATTTTACAACAAAATCATGGACAAACTGGCACAATGATGAACAAATGACTTTAAAAGATCACTTGATGAAGCGTCGCAAGTAGAGATCTTTGGTTCATCACCATCTTCAATCCTTGCATTAACCCTAGTGCAAACAGAGGGGTAACAACTGGATCCAACTACTAAATATGTGCTCTTCTTAGGAGTGCATGAGAACCCCAAAATCTCAACCTCTAATCTACACACATTCTCACCATATGATATTAGTGGCATAAGGCAATACGTTGATGCTAATAATGAAATAAAAACAACAGAGAAGAAATGAAATGAAACATGCAACTCTAATCTAATGCTGAAATGAAAACCTATTATATTTTACTTGAATGTCCCTTAGGCATCAAATATTGCTATTGAGGAATAGTTTTAGGGTTCACCCGTTCACAAGCAATTGCAACTTTTCACCATCTAAATGACTAAGGTAGAAGCTATGTCATCAATTCTAAAAGCTCCCTACCTAAGTCACCTGACACGAGGACACGGGACACGGGGATTTGAGTGTCCGACACGGACATGGTGACCCTCGGAATAAGGACACGTAGGACACGTTATATATATATATATATATATATATATATATATATATATATATATATAAATCAGAATCAATGCACATTTAACATTAGTAATTACACATTTACAAATCAGTAATCACAAGGAGATTATGAGACACATAGATAATTCATGATACTCATAATAGTCATAGATCAAGATGTCAATACTTATAGTATTTCAAAATGTTAATAAAATTCTTAGTAGGCTTCACAATGTTTACACGTCTTATAACTTGCTGGAAATGAAGGGTGATAGTTGGATGTCTATACTATTTAATCCATTGGCTGGATAGTATCAGCAGATTTATCCCATGACTATAGGCTTCATCAGGCGACGGGGAAGGATGATTCCTGCCTCAATTTGCAGCTTCACCATTTGCATATATTTTGTTTCAATATTTTACTTTTCATTCCCAATTTCATTGTCATAGATTGGTTGTCCATTTCTACACCACTAAGCAAGTGCTCACGACAATCCAAGCTTGGCAATCCAACCTCTTAATATGAGTAACTCCATACTCCCATTGCAATCCGTATTGAATTTGAAGACAACAGTTCTCCTATGGTCTGCCATAAAAATTGAGTGCAATTTATGGTTTTTTTTATCTATAAACAATGCAACATGGATTTAATTTACCTCTACGTTTTAAAACACATGCTTAATGTGGATTTAACCTCTAAACCCTCCAGTTTTTTATCTATGGATTTAGCTACACGTTGGACACGTTGGACACAGTGCGGGACATGCGTATCCTAAATTGAGACACCAAAAAAGTGCGTGTCCGACACGCTCTGACAGCGTGTCCGTGTCGGACACGCAGACATGGGACATGTAGGCCCTTAAGAATGTGTCCGGTAACTTTGCTCCCAACCATAGACTATGAAATTTGCCATGCTTTCCTGGTTTTTCTTCTCTTATCCCACATAAAAACAAGGTCTCCCTTCTGAAATGTTCTTGATTGAGCCTTCTTGCCGAACACATCTTTAACCTTATCTTGGTTCTTAACACATTGATCAAAAGCCTTCCTTCTATTTTCGTCAAGTTCAATCAACTGATATATTCTTGCTTGAACCGCATTCTAATTTGTACTGAACTGCTATAGTAACTGATATACTGAGATATTTAAGTGTATAGGTAAACTTCCATCTCATAGACTAACTCAAATAGGCTCTTTCCTGTCGCTTCCTTCTTTGTTATTCTATCTGCCCAAAGAGCATACTTAATCTTGCTATCACAATTTTTCTTGTTATCTCCCACTGTCTTATTTATGATAGTCATTAGATTCATGTTACTAGATTCTGCTAGATCATTACCTTGTGGATAGTAGTTGGAAGAATGGGATAGGACTATGCCATAGTTAAAATAGAAAGTGGAGAATTTTACAGAACCAAAAGCCATAGCATTATTTGTTGTTATCTTAGCTGAGAAATCGAATCAGGTGATAATTTTTCCTTCTAGAAAATCCATGACTACTTTATCTGTCGTCGTCTTAGTAGGAATAGCTTCTACCCACTTCGTGAAATAATTGGTTGCAGTTAGAACTTAGGATACATTTATAACCATTACTTGAATTTTCATTAAACTTTCTGATGAAAAGGCCCCATTGTTGGAAAGGTGTTTCTATTAGAATTCGCTGTAAAGGCATGGTTGCTAATTTCTGTTTTCCAGTGAAAAGCTGACAAGGCTCACATGTTCTAATAAACTTGTGGACATTTGTGAATATGGTAGGCCAATAATTACTTGTCCTCAATATCTTGTAGCTGTGGTCTTTGCTGCGTAATGCCCTCCACATAATCTTGTGTGTAGCTTTGACATGAGTTTCTTGGCTTCTTGATCATCAACACATCTAAGTATCGACCCTTCAGGATTTCTCCAACCAAGTCCATCTTTTGATATTATGTGTCCTAAGAATTTACCTTCATCAACTCTAAAACTGATTTTCTAGGATATAATAATATTCCGTATTTTCTATATCTCTCAAATATTTGCTTTAGATGACCTACACAATCCTTTCTATCCTTTTTGAAAACTATTAGGTCATCGTGATAAATTTCAATTATTTTGCCTGAGATTTTTTAATGCAAAATCCATTGCTCTTTGAAAAGTTGCCTCTACATTGAGAAGAGCAAAAGGCATCCTTAGATATTCAAAAGTACACCATGGTGTGGTGAAGGTTGTCTTGTGTTGAACCCCCTTATTGACTAACAGTTGATTATATCTTGAAAAACATCTAACATGGACATTATTCTTGACCTTGTAATTTTTTGCAATAAATTCTCCCTGTTAGGAAGAAAATAGTTATCGTTTTCACATGACACATTCAAGTTTCTAAAGTCAACACATGTTTTGATTTCACCATTCTCTTTTCTTATCACCACAAAGTTGGATAACCAAGATGAATGCATAATCCTCGCTGCTACCATTTTATACAACCCATTCTGAATGAGAGGGCCAACTTGGGATTTATTTTTCTTACTTTTTGCTTAAATGGCTTAGCATCTTCCTTTAAAGGGATGGTGTGTTGAATGATATCCCCTTTATAAGCTTTAAGCTCATCATTTGTAAAAGCAAATACATCTTTGTACTCCCTTATCAATTTTTCGATTCTCTTCTTTCTTGAGCAAATGTACCCTTGCCAATTTTAATCATCCTAGGGCTCTCTTTAGAACCATTGTTTAACTCAATGTAATCCCTAGGATTAATGATTTCTTTATTTTTCCTATACATATCATGTCTATCGCAATTCCTTTCTCACGGGATGAGTCCCTTGGAAAGAGGATTCTACTTTGGATCTGCCCTTGAGGATATCTCGTCACCTTCAACTCACCAATCCACCTCAAAATCAACAAACTCTTGCAAGTTATTTATAAACCTTATAATGTGCTTATCATCATCGAACACCCAACAACGCTCAATGTTATTTGGAATGGAGGGTCTAAAACTTATCTCCATTTTTTCTCCACCTTTCTTCGACTCATCACAATGCAATAATGTTGAAATTGGCATGTAAGAGTTGTTGTCACATATATAGTAGCTAGGCTACTTTGTTCCTGAGTAGTACTGAGCAGTTCTTTGAGCCAGTCCTTTACTATGAGATCAGCAGACGATGAGCCAGTAGTTGATGATCTCTCACTTTCAACAGATCCAGAGTGACTAGATTGACTAGTTCTATGCCATGGATTTAGTCTTTTCTCTTCAGGGACATAGCTTGCTAGTTTTGGCATCATTTCCATTGTCTCCATCCATCCGTTGCCTTCCCATTTTCATTGACTATCCTTGACTTGTAATTTGACTAGTGACATTTGGGATTTCCCCCACCTTCACCTCTATGTTGGAAATTTGGAATAGGTCTCCATGTATAAAACTGTCTCGTGTTGGTTTATGTGATTTTTGTCACAGAGAATGTCTACCTCTAGGTCTTGAACACAAGTAGTCCTACCAAAGAAAGTGTATTTAGACACTAAGGCATCAGAGCTTAAAGTTATTCTAAATGGATGACCTGCCAACAAAATAAAAGTGTCTTTAGACACTACTGGAAATTGAAAAATAAAACTAGCCAGTGTCCAAGAGATGAGCACTCATCCATTGTATGGTGTAAGGCTCATGTATCCCCACAGGGTATCAGGGAGGCAAGCCCAAGAAGGCTGAGCCTTAGTCATTTTCTGGAAGCCCAGAAGACTTTCTAGGGCACCTACTCTTGGAGGCTGGCAAGTTTTCAATGAAAAATTAAGTTGATGGCTAGAGGATGAGCACTCATTCCCTGTATAATGTACGACTCATTTGCCCCCACAGGGCAATAGGGAGAGACTAGCCCAAGAAGGTCATGTCTTTGTCATTATCTGGAGCCCAGAAGGCTACCAGGGCACCTGCCTTTAGAGGTCAACTAGTGAAATAAATGCCGAGCAAATTAAGTCTTAAAAAGGTTGCTTGTCTAGAGTCCAATGGAGCCTTCTCATCATTCCAGCCATTTGTGAGACACCACCATGCCCTATTGTTTATCTAGTCCAACTTATGTGTTGTGTGGATCCCCTTGTCCTTTAGCCCATATGCTTACAGTGTTGAGTTATCAAGTCATCCCTTAGCCTTACCTATTGTTTTTTATCCCTTCACCCTTGACTAGCAGAAGCGCTAAATCTATAAACGAGTATACACTAGAGGGTCTTGTTTTGAAGCAACTAATCATTTTGATTTGGATTATTATATATGTATTGTGCTTATACTTGCCAACAAAATCTAATCATACTTGAGTGTCACTTCTAGCATAGATAATTGAGCATGCATGTCCATTAGTACTTTGCAACATCTGAGTTTAGCACTTGGGTCATCATTTGATCAGTGTTGACTTGGTCAACCCAGTGTTGTCCAGGCCATGAGCAGGATTCGGGATGAGTTATAGACTGATGGTGATGGATGATGATTATTTATGGTCTACATGTGTCCTTTAGACATATTCATGATTCAAATGGTGATTTGTTGTGATGGCTTGTACTATTTCTATGATTATCAACATTTACAGGCTTTATTATTATTATGGTTCGGACATTGGATAGGGCCTCTGATGTACATTTATGTTGGACTTATGGTGTATGAGTACTCATTCCTAGCTGATTTGAACATTATGAGTCCATTGGTGCAGCTGGTTTTCAGTTTCAGGCAGGCACATGATAGATATGGGTTATTTGGGATTTTATAGCAGATCTGCCCTAGGAAAAATGAAAATGAAACAGTTTGCAGTTATTGAAGAGATCTCTTGGAACACTGGAGTTGATTTGTGGGGTGTAGCCAAGCGTTTGTACCATATACCTGGGGTGCGAGGCACACCTGTGTAGTTACTTTTTTGCGTAGACTCCTCCTAGGTGAGATATTGAATGTTTTATGTTCCCAAGGCAGTATTTAATAATTAAAAATGGCTAATGAGGAAACCGATTTAGGTAATTGAGGCACAGAATTGGCATGGAATTGGCCTAAGGCATAGTGTTTGGGTCATACTCATCATTCGACATCAACTTCACTTCATTCAGGGTCCACACATCCTCGGTTTTTGTATTTTGAGGATGTTTTGATGTATTTTGAGGGAGATACCCTAGTGATTTTCATCACTCCTTTATATCATTTGCCACCACACATTGTTATTGTGCCATGGGGCCATGCTAGTGAAGGATAACATAACCTCCTAGCCCCACCATGTGCTACTTTGTGGTCATTAGTCATGTTTTATGTGGTGCGCCCCTCATTGGGCATTTCTAGTGATGCGCCCCCTTATATTTTTTAGTTGATCCATGTGAGATGTATCTGACTAATCTTAGCCGTAGATTAGGATGATTTTATCTGATGATCTTGACCCTTGATCTTTTTGGATCTAGGTATTATGTACTTGAGAGATCTATATATTGAGATGCTCTCTCATTTGGAAAGGGACTTTTGGCTCAGGAAATATTGAATATAAAAAAACTTTTGCAGAAATCTCTTGGGAGCTTTGTGAATGTCGTGGATGTGATTGTTATGCCTCTTTCTTGGACATTTCAATGGATCTTCTATGCAAACACTATTTTTCTATGAGGGTCGTATCCGTCTTTTTGCAGGTAGCGAATTGGAGGAGGAGATTGCTAGGGAAACCCGCATCATCTTTTAGCCAAATCGCCTCATGTTCAGGGAGTGATCAATTGTTACTTCGTGCATTGAATCTTTCTCTGTAGATGTCGTACCTAGCTTATCTTTTTCATCAGTGGACAATCCTGACTTCAGTAGATTGATTTTGCAGGTGGAGAAGAGGGGGCGCACTTCCTCATTTGGGCATTTTTCCTTCGTTGCATGATAGATGTCGCTCAAAATTGTAACTAAGTGAAAGGATCATTGACATGTAAGGTGACCGCAAGTATTCTCAGGTACGATCTGCAAGGTAAGTATTGTTTTCATTATTTTCATCCAATTGTCAAGCAAACCCTCTTCCTTTAAAACCCTAGTTTAGTAGATCAGATAGATCCGATGAGTTTTTGATGACGACCATCGAAACCCACTTGGAGATTAATGAATAAACCCTAGATTTGTCAAGTTTAACGTTAATCCGACTCCATTTGCCCTGGGATCTAGCACTAGTTAGTCTAGGTGGGGGTGCCCCTCTTGGGTGTGTGGCCTTTTCTTTAGATCCGTAAGATGGGTATGCTTGAACCCACCTCAAAATCATAGATCCAATTCTCAAGCACCCCAATCTAGTCATCTCATGCCCTGATCTATTGTTTTGGGTCCACTTTTTCTACTTTTGCATAAACCCTAAGTGGGTCCCTTTAGGATTTCCATTCGTGTGGCTAGATCTCTTCAGATCTATCAGTTGGGTATGCTTGAACCCACTTGATTTCCATATTTCCATCCTCCAAGCACCCAGATCTAGTCATTCCATACCTGGATCTACCCTTTTGGGTCCACCTTGTCTACTTATGCATAAAATCATAAGTGGGTCCTTTAGGGTTTTCTTTATTTGGCTAGATTTCACTAGATCTACTACTTTAAACTATTTGTGATATAACCTCAATCAAGTTGGGCTATTTCCTATCTTTACTAAGCCTCCCTAACTTTGCCCTAATCTCTATACCACTCTTATTCCATAGATCTAGTCTTATCCGCTCATTATCCCTCCTCTTTTATCCATTTCCAAATCCTAGGAGTGTCTTGAGTAGGTGCACTAGCCCTCTTAGGCTAGTAGGGTCTCCCCCTTGATTATTCTCTGGTTTGATCTTAAGCGACAAGAGTTCGTCCAGTGTGACAACTACCCTTTACTCGTAGTGGATGAGGCCCTCGCGGTGTCACCGGTTAGCTACCGTACCTCTACCGTCCCGGATAGGATATCTCAAGTGGGTAGCGACACATTGTGTGATAACATCTTTTGGCGCCGTTGCCGAGGAGGTAGAGGCTTACCTCTGGTGTTTGCGAGTAGTACTTCACTCTTATCTTTCGAATCATATCGCATCTGTATTAAGTTAAGTGAATGAATTTGTCCTTTGCCTAATTTTACATTCATTTGTTTCTTTCTCGCATCATACTTCCGCAACGACATATCTTTCGGTGAGTTCATTTAGTTTCTTACCCAACGACTCCATAATGCGACTCCACTGAGAAGCAAACCCATCCCACATAAACCATAATGAACTCAGAAGTATTTCTTCGATCAATTGAAGAATTTAATAAAACAATAACTAAGCTTAAAGAGAAAAATGAGGAAAGAAATAGACGAAGATCAAATTCTTGGTATAATTATGGGTATGAGCCTAACTATCACGGTCCTTATCATTCCCACGAGTTTCCTCATCCCTATAATGAAGTATCCCCAATAAATTATATTGAGCCAATTAGTAAGCATCAAACCCAACCAAGACCTCGAAATCAGAGCAACCTGTTGAATGATTCTTGTAATCCAGTTAGACGTTCAAATCAAATCCCTTATAGAGAAGCTAGAATAGTTAGAACACAAGCTAAGCTATCTCCTTTTGACTTTTTTGAAATAGATGGGACGTCTCTTTCTACACCTAAGGATTACATTAAAAAGTTGCGTCATTTATATGGAAAGAATGCCACATCTATTGAAGATCATTTGCAAATTCTTTGGGATCATATGGAAGTTAGAGGTGCAGATGATGAAGATGTTTACATGCGGGCCCTTGGAGAATCCTTAGATGGGGATACATGTTTATGGTTTGATCATTTAACACTAAGATCAATCACTGGTTATGATATGTTTACTGATTTATTAAAAAAGGAATGGGATGAGAACATTGATGAACCTTCAGAGCCTCAGTCAAGCAATGATTGTGGTGTTGAGGATCAATTTGATGAAGATGATCATGATCGTGACGATGATATAAGTAATGATTGTCCTTATCAATTCGATTTCTCCTCTTCGGAGATAATGGTGAGAGTGCTTGTGATTAAATTTATGAGTGATCCATCAATCAATAGAAATGTCACAGAGTATCTTAGGAATAACCACGATAGGCCTCAAGATGAAATTGAACATGACACTAATTGAATCATACGAGATACTTTGTCATCATTACTTGAAGAAGGTACAGAGCTAGATCTGACTCATGAAGGGGAGCTCATTGTTCATTATAAAGAAGACTCCAAAGTTGAGCATCCTATCTTTGAGTCTATCGAAGATCTTTCTGAAGAGCAATTCCATGATTATTGTTTGGTTGATGAAATTTCAAATCAATGTTCAATTGATCAAAATTCTAATTCTAATCCCAGTCATATTATTCGGAAAGAAAAATATCAAAATGATAGTCAAACTTCATTTCAGGAGTCAATTATAAAAATGTGTGAGGATGATAATGAACCTAAGAGTGATCTCATCAATTTACCTTCTTGCCAAATAAATGAGTATAATGACAAATCTAACGATGAACATTTGCTTATGAGTGAGTCTGACCAAGAGTGTTCTTTGTTACAACCCTCAAGTTGTCCACTTCTTTATAAAGAATCCTCAAGGAACGGTTCACTTAATTTTGATAATATCCCTCATTCATTCATCAATCTCGATAGGGTGATCCTTTCTTATTCTCATGATGTAGACTTTTTCCCTGTTCCGAAATTTGAGAGTGTTACTAATTTAGAAAACTTTCCCTCTTAGATTCCAAGATCAATTATTATAAAGGAGAATACATATTTTCAATCCACCCTCCCATCCTAGCTTTTAAAGTTCTCTTGTATGGGTTCATGTTCCAATCAAGTTTTAACTTGCAAAATGTTCGACAAAGAGTCTCAAGAATGCCAAGTGGTCAATGGTAAAACATTTCATTTACTTTTTCAGTCATCCTTGGTGCATAATTCTTTTAATTTTGCTCACTCCTTTGATTGGATGATTGAAAAGCTCTACAAAGACCAATTTCACATTTTCTCAATCTTAAAACAACAAATGGGGTTAATCTCAATTTCTGGTTTATTGATCTCTAATTTGTCCCTATTTTGTTTCACCATTGATCATAATGTGAGTATGATTGAGTGTGCTAACCAGAAAGATGAGGGAAACAATGATAGCCTAGGAGGTATGAATCATGTACCGTATTCTTTTCTTACATCAAATTTAAACGTGCATAATTTTTATGATCCTATCGGTCTATGGATGAAAGAAGTTTGCAACAATCAATGTCATCCCTGGCATGATTTCATTTCTCTTTATCCATATCTTTCTTTGATTTTCAAACAACAAGTTAGAATGGCTTCAATTTTCATTCACATTACTTACAAGCCATCTTTGATTTGTTGTATCATTAACAGTAAAGAAAGACAAATTGATTCGTTCAGCAAATGGTTACATTGGATCTACGATTTTACTTAGCACTTGTTTGATCAGTTAGAGTAGGAACCTAAATAATCTCTTTCGAGCAGTAGGATTGAGTCTTTAGTGTTGCATGGTTCTAAGTCTTTCAGTCTTTCTTTTTGTCTGAGTCTTCTACAGCCTTTGAGTCTTCCTAAAACTGTTTGACAGTTCTTAGATAGATGTTTTATTTTCAGCATTTACTTCCGCATTTATATTTCAGCATTTACTTTCAGTATTTCATTTTTTGCATTTATTTTATGCCACATGTACTGCTGGGTAGTTTTGTTTCCATGATGCACAGGAGTAGGTTTTTGATGAAGTTAAAGCAGTTTGATCGGGTGCTTAGTTCGTTGATGAACGAGTGTTGCTGTGTACAAGAGATGTCTGAGGTTCTCATGTGCTCTCTCCCTTAGAGCACTTGTCCTAGTTGGAGGTAGATGTTGTCACATATAAGTTAGCTGGGCTACTTTTGTTCTTGAGCAGTTCTTTGAGCCAATCCTTTACTATGAGATCAGCAGATGATGAGCTAGCAGTTGATGATCTCTAACTTTCAACAGATCCACAGTGACTAGATTGACCAGTTCTATGCATGACTGAGCCTCATGACCCCAGATTCGATGATTGAGTTAGCCATTCTTATGACCAAAGCATAGATTGATATAGTGCCTATGTGTAGCAGCAGCAGATGTCCCAGGGATTTTCAGACTTGATTTTAGATCCAATGCAGGTATATGACCCAGGTGATATTATGGTTTGTGCTTATGGATTTTGATATTGCTCTGTTACCTATTTTAGTCGTGAGATTTAGTGGATATTGATTGTATGTTGGCAATATTTTATTTTGGTTTACTTGAAATTTAAAGTATAAATGATCCAGTGGTTATAACCGGGAAATTCCTTTGTATACTCATTGACCTTGTCCTACTCCTAGAATGGATTTAGTCTATTCCCTTTAGGGACATAGCTTGCTAGTTTTGGCATCACTTCCATTGTCTCCATCCATCCGCTGCCTTCCTATTTTCATTGACTATCCTTGACTTGTAATTTGACTTGTGACATCTGGGATTTCCCCCACCTTCACCTCTATGTTGGAATAGGTCTCCATGTATAAAACTGTGTCTCGGTGTTGGTTTATGTGATTTTTGTCACAGGGAATGTCTACCTCTAGGTCTTGAATACAAGTAGTCCTACCCATAGTTTTAAAAATCGTTCCAACCGGAATCGGAACCGGCCGGTTCACTGGTTCGGAACCAAACCGGGTCAAACCGGTTGGTTAACCGGATCGGGGATCGGTTAGATACCGAACCGGCCGGTTTGGTACCAAACCGGTCCGGTTCGGTATCTAACCGGTCCAACCGGCCGGTTTCGAACCTCACCGGTCCGGTTTGGAAAAATGCCCTTTTTTTTTCATTTTTAAGTTTTAACTTTGTAAATGTTTATTTTATTTTTAAAATTTTAAAAATTTAACTAACCTATTCCCTACCCTAAGTCCTGGCCCTGAACACAAGACACTAAGTGCATTATTGATGAATGCTAAAGCTGGTCTTGATAGCCTTATTGTGAATGACATCCCAGCTACACCAATAAAATTTTCAGATGCTAGCAATACCTACAGATGGAATCACAACAATTTTGTAATTGCTGAACTGGAAAATAAGCTGACCATGACAAACATTATATAACAAATTTAATCAATAGGGAAAATTACTACACAGAATGCTACCAGATGAACATAATCATGTGTACAATATGTTCCCACTTCCTATTAAATAGAAAATTAGAGCAAAAGACACAATATGAAGCAGGAAGGTTATAAACCAGGCTAGGGATAGTTGACTGATCAAAAGAATAATAGGTCAATTCACTTCGATTAAGAAGTTTGGGACTAGTTAACTAAATCTTTTTTGAGCATTTTCAAGAAAATGACCTACCTTTGAGACAATTGGTTGTGCCCCATTGAAACATCATACCAGAATTATATAGGTATGTACTATGAACTTAAAGTTGTCAAGCAATTTTAGCAAATTTAAAATAACTGGACTGCTGGATTCCAATCAACATGGGAAACCATGTGACTCCATGTATAAGAGCATGCTGCACACTGAGTGAATTGGCTCGAGTTCGGTGACCATGAGATTCAGCAAATATTCGACAGTACATGGAGTAGATTTTGGTTAATTTGTCTTCAATGCCTTGGAATCATGGATTATAATCTTGAAAATGTTGTTTTCCTTTAAAATTTAAGTATTTGATGTATTTTTTAGCAAACCGATTCATTAAATTCAAATCGGCCGATTTATGACCGATTCATTACCGATTCCGATTCCGATTCCAATTCCGAGTTGACCCTCGACCGATTCTGAGTCCGATTCCGATTTTTAAAACTATGGTCCTACCAAAGAAAGTGTCTTTAGACACTAAGGCATCGAAGCTTAAATTTATTCTAAATGGATGACCTGCCAACAAAATAAAAGTGTCTTTAGAAACTACTAGAAATGGAAAAATAAAACTAGCCAGTGGCCAAGAGACGAGCACTCATCCATTGTATGGTGTAAGGCTTATGTATCCCCACATGGTATCAGGGAGGCTAGCCCAAGAAGGCTGAGCCTTAGTCATTTTCTGGAAGCCCAGAAGGCTTTCTAAGGCACCTTTTCTTGGAGGCTAGCAAGTTATCAATGAAAAATAAAGTTGATGGCTAGAGGATGAGCACTCATTCCTTGTATAATGTACGGCTCATTTGCCCCCACAGGGCAACAGGGAGAGACTGGCCCAAGAGGTCATGTCTTTGTCATTATCTGGAGCCCAGAAGGCTACCAGGACACTTGCCTTTAGAGGTCAACTAGTGAAATAAATGCTGAGCAAATTAAGTCTTAAAAAGGTTGCTTGTCTAGAGTCTAATGGAGCCTTCTCATCATTCCACCCATTTGTGAGACACCGCCATGCCCTATTGTTCATCTAGTCCAACTTATGTGTTGTGTGGATCCCCTTGTCCTTTAGCCCATATGCTTACAGTGTTGAGTTATCAAGTCATCCCTTGGCCTTACCTGTTGTTTTTTATCCCTTCGCCCTTGACTAGCAAAAGGGCTAAATCTATAAATGAGTATACACTGGAGGTTCTTGTTTTGAAGCAACTAATCATTTTGATTTGGATTATTATATATGTATTGTGATTATACTTGCCAACAAAATCTAATCATACTTGAGTGTCACTGCTAGCCTAGGTAATTGAACATGCATGTCCATTAGGACTTTGCAGCATCAGAGTTTAGCACTTGGGTCATCATTTGATCAGTGTTGACTTGGTCGACCCAGTGTTGGCTAGGCCATGAGTAGGATCCAGGATGAGTTATAGATCGATGGTGATGGATGATGATTATTTATGGTCTACATGTGTCCATTAGACATATTCATGATTCAGATGGTGATTTGTTGTGATGGCTTGTACTATTTCTATGATTATCAGCATTTACAGGCTTTTTTATTATTATGGTTTAGACATTGGATAGGGCCTCTAATGTACATTTCTCTTGGACTTATGGTGTATGAGTACTCATTACAAGCTGATTTGGACATTTTGAGTCCATTGGTGCAACTGGTTTTCAGTTTTAGGCAGGAACAGGATAGATATGGGTCATTTGGGCTTTTATAGCAGATCTGCCCTAGGAAAAATGAAAATGAAACAGTTTGTAGTTACTGAGGAGATCTCTTGGAATGCTGGAGTAGATTTGTGGGGTGCAACCAGGCGGTTGTACCATATACCTGGGGTGCTAGGCACACTGTGTAGTTACTTTTTTGCGTAGACCCCTCTTGGGTGAGATATTGGCTGTTTTATGTCCCCAAGGCAGTATTTAATAATTAAAAATGGCTAATGAGGAAATCGATTTGGGTAATTGAGGCAAAGGATTGGCATGGAATTGGCCTGAGGCATAGTGTTTGGGTCATACTCATCTTCTGACATCAGCTTCACTTCATTCGGGGTCCACACATCCTCGGTTTTTGCATTTTGAGGATATTTTGATGTATTTTGAGGGATATCCCCTAGTGATTTTCATCACTCTTTTATATTATTTGCCACCACACATTGTTATTGTGCCATGGGGCCATGCTAGTGAAGGATAACATAACCTTCGAGCCCCACCATGTGCTACTTTGTGGTCATTAGTCATGTTTTATGTGGTACGCCCTCATTGGGTATTTCTAGTGATGCGCCCCCTTATATTTTTGAGTTGATCCGTGTGAGATGTATCTGGCTAATCTTAGCCCCAGATTAGGATGATTTTCTCTTATGATCTTGACCCTTGATCTTTTTGGATCTAGGTATTATGTACTTGAGAGATCTATATATGGAGATGCTTTCTCATTTGCTAAGGGACTTTTAGCTCTGGAAATATTGAATATAAAAAAACTTTTGCAGAAATCTCTTGGGAACTTTGTGAATGTCGTGGATGTGATTGTTATGCCTCTTGCTTGGACATTTCAGTGGATCTTGTATGAAAACACTATTTTTCTGTGAGGGCTGTACCCATCTTTTTGTAGGTAGCGAATTGGAGGAGGAGATTGCTAGGGCAACCCGCATCATCTTTCAGCCAAATCGCCTCATGATCTGGGAGTGATCAATTGTTACTTCGTGCATTGAATCTTTCTCTTCGTACATAGCTTATCGTTATCATCAGTGGACAATTTTGACTTAGGTAGATTGATTTTGCAGGTGGAGAAGAGAGGGCGCACTTCCTCATTTGGGCATTTTTCCTTCGTTGCATGCCAGATCTTGCTCGAAATTGTAACTAAGTGAAAGGATCATCGACATGTAAGGCGATCGCAAGTATTCTCAGGTATGATCTGCAAGGTAAATATTGTTTTCATTATTTTCATCCAATTGTCAAGCAATCCCTCTTCCTTTAAGACCCTAGTTTAGTAAATCTGATAGATTCGGTGAGTTTTTTATGACGACCATCAAAACCCTCTTGGAAACTAATGAATAAACCCCTAGATCTCAAGTTACACGTTAATCGAACACCATTTGCCCTAGGATTTAGCACTAGTCATTCTAGGCAGGGGCACCCCTCTTGGGTGGGTGGGCTTTTCTTTAGATCTATAAGATGGGTATGCTTGAACCCACCTCAAAATCATAGATCTAATCCTCAAGCACCCCGATCTAGTCATCTCATGCCCTGATCTGTTATTTTGGGTCCACTTTTTCTACTTTTACATAAACCCTAAGTGAGTCCCTTTAGTATTTCCATTCATGTGGCTAGATCTCATCAGATCTATCAGTTGGTTATGCTCGAACCCACTTGATTTCCATAGATCCATCCTCCAAGCACCTGGATCTAGTCATTCCATACCTTGATCTACCCTTTTGAGTCCACCTTTTCTACTTTTGCATAAAATCATAAGTGGGTCCTTTTTGGTTTTCTTTATTTGGCTAGATCTCACTAGATCTACTACTTCAAAGTGTTTGTGGTATAACCTCAATCAAGTTAGGCTATTTCCTATCTTTACTAAGCTTCCCCAACTTGGCCCTAATCTCTATACCACTCTTATTCCATAGATCTAGTCTTATCCGCTCATTATCCCTCCTCTTTCATCCTCTGCCAAACCCTAGGAATTTCTTGAGTAGGTGCGCTAGCCCTCTTAGGCTAGTAGGGTCTCCCCCTTAATCATTCTCCGGTTTGATCTAAAGCGACAAACGCCCGTCCAGTGTGACAACTACCCTTTACCCGTAGTGGACGAGGCTCTCGCGGTGTCACCGGTTAGCTCCCTTACCTCTACCGTCTCGGATATGATATCTCAAGTGGGTAGCTACACATTGTGTGATAACAAGAGCATCTGCTTGGTCGTGGTCTTCTCTTGGAACTTCATCTAAAGACAAAATGTCAAAAAGTTCCATTATCCTACACCTCATTTGTATATTTCTTAAGCTTGGTATTCTTGCATGCAAACATACTCTTGACTGGTAAATTGCTAAATTGGAATCACCAACTATTTTCAATACTTTTATCCCTAAATTCTTAGTAATTTCCAAGCCCAGAAGTGATGCTTCATATTCTGCCACATTATTTGTTGCATCAAATTCTAATTTGAAGTCAAAGTTGAAAACATCACCCATTGGAGAAGTTAATACAATCCCAACACTAGTTCCCGATTTAAGGTGAGCTCCATGAAAATTCAATTTCCAAACTTCAACAACTCTTCCTTCTTTGGGAGTTTCATCTATAGGAGCCAACGGCTTTAAAAGAATAACATAACTTCCAAGTTCTTGTTCAATATAACAAAACCCATTATATGGATATTGGGGGTCTTCCATGTGATATCTTTTTTCTTGTTCCATATGCAAGGTAATAAAAGTGTTTTCACAAGTGGGAATGGTGTTATAAGATAAATCCATTTGAATACTACCTCCTAGGTTTGCTGCCCACTTTCTTGATATGAGCATACTCTATGCATCTGGGACATCACTGACTATTACATCCATCAATATTGATATATTAGGGTGAGCAGCTAGGTTAATCATAAGATCTTTGATTAGACCACGCACTTCAATTTCTCTTGAGTCCATTGCACACACATTTCTATATGGTCTAATGGTCTTTAATCCTAGCTGATTCATGACCTTTAAAGGCATAACAGTTGAAGAAGCCCTTGAATCTAGCATGCAATTATGGAGAAGCAAATCATTCACTATTAAAGAGATGAAGAAGGGTAAATGACTTCCTCACACTAGTCTCCTAATCCAACTTTTGGGTATTTCCCGGAGGTCGAGTCTTGGTGTTTTTGGCTATTACCACACAAATTAGCGTTACCCTTCTGATAGGTCACGAGGGCCGTTGGTAAGATGGGAAACTTCTCTGGACATGCACCCAATGTCACCACAATGCATTCTCCTCTCTCTTTAGGCCTGCTCCTTTGGCCACGCGAGGCTTCCCAAAAAGTAGCCTTATAAATTATAAAAACGAAGATTACTCTACTTCTAACAAAACCCTCCTACTAAATTATTCAACCACTGCCTTAATGGAGTAAACAAGAGATTCAATAAACACTCAATGACTAGGAGGTTAGGAGCAATATGGTTTGGTTTTGTTTTGTCATTAAGATATATCAATTAAGTGCAGTATAAACCAGTACCAATAATCTACAATAAAACTTAAATTAACCCTTGGAAAGATCACCAATATGTACCTCTTATCTCTTACCAACCAATGCTAGACTTGTAGCCTATTGAGGTGGCTTAGGTTGATAGATACTTGTTGCAATTTATGACTGTTCAAACACTTCAGACCTGTAGCAGCCTGCAAAATTTGATGGATGAGCCTGATTTAGCACTTCAAACCCCCCCTAGGGTACCCAACAATGCTTAGAGATGAAATAGTGACCACTTCCAACCCTTAGGGCTTGTCCCTTTGTCAAATATGGATCCGCGAGATTAGTAAACAAGACCTGCGCTAGGGATGCGTCCAACCCTAAAGGCGGGCGTCACACTTCTAGGGCCGATGTCACCCTGGTTTAGGCTTCCAACAAGTTGCAAAACACACTTTTTGTGGATTTTCACTTTTTATGGATTTTTCAATAAGATAGACAACTTTAGAAATAAATAGCAGCGGTAACTACTTTGGATTTTGTGCAAATGAAATCAATATAAATTAAAGTACAATGACAATAAATATTTTTTTGGATTTTTTACAAAATATTTAATTTTTAGGGTTTTTCTATATATACGATCTTTTTGTATTTTTTGTAATATAGTATAAGGAATTTGTAAAATTGAGAAGGTGAAGATGGGGGAAATAGACCTAGGTCTTATTCCTCTGGGCAATGAAAAAAGCAAGACTAGCATCTTCACCCGAGAATTGTCAGTTCAATATTTGAATGAATTAGGGCAAGGCTAAGAAACCCTAGGTTGTGTTAGCACTAGATCTAATTAGGACAAACAAGATGCCAAGGCCCAATATAAGAGAGATCCTTCGAAAGGAGTATCTCACCCATCAAGACTAAGCTATCATGCATAAAACCCTAAATTGCTCTTACCTTGGATTCCTTCGACGATGCAAAACAAGAGATTTAGGATTTTACCACAATTGAGAGAGAAAGAAACCCTAGAAGCCTTTCACCTTGGAATAGCCTTGAAAGATTGCAAAGAAACCTCACACATTAAAATCCGATCCTTAGAAACCTTGGAAGAGCCAAGAAGAGAGGTGTGCACCACTTAAATTCTCATGTACACAAGAAGAAATAAAAATTTAGTCATATTTGGTCCCATGATCTTGGTTACAAATAAGAGGAGGGTGCCTTATTTATAAGGAAAGGAGGCTAACTTATCCCTCGTTTAGGCCAACCTACCTAATTTGAGTTTAAAATGTCTGTTTAGGGTTTTTCACCCACAATCTAGGGACTAAATCTCATAAAACATAAAATAATGATAAAATATGATGATAGTTTCAACAAGATGAAAAGTTGAGCTTGGAAGGAGGATGTCATGCCCCATCTAACCCCAACAAGTGTCTTTTTCCATCAACGCCCTTCTTAGGTTGGTAAGACCTCCAAAAAGATGCTTTTGAGGTGGGAGAATTGCATTTCTTCATTAGGATGATTAAGAGGGAGGGGTAATACAATAAAATAAGGTCCAAGGGGTATGAATGAGGTGTTCTAGAGCAGGTTTGACAACCCTTACAAGCGCAATCACCTCTATAAAGCATAAAACCATAAGTGTGGCTAGGGGATCTTAAGCCATGTGTCCTAATGGATTCACCACAAGATGCACAAATACTTACCTGGGGCATAAATGCCTGTTATGATGAAGAGTTACCACCCATCAAAGGGTAGTCGGCAGGGCCACAAGACCACATCACATATTGAAGTGAGGATCAAGAGGTCCTGCCATGACCGATCAAGGGGTCTGGAACCCAGCTAGACCAACACTTTTACATAAAGAAGCCCCAACTTGACCTTTTACAATGGCAAAAGACCCCCTCTTTGGCACATTTGGTAGGGTGTGTTGCAGAGAATTGAGGGCGCAACACCAGCCTCAAATTTCTTAATCGTCTGAGCCTGCACACCCTCTTTGCAACTTTAACTGCCTTTGCATCACGCACTTCACTCGCCTTTTGAGGATGCTTATGGATAACAAGAGGTGTCCATTCTTGCGTTATAGGCCGGTTTGTTCGACTTGACATCCTTTCGACTCGTTTGTTCTCCACTCCACACTAATTCTCCTCTCAGATGGTGTGGCAAGCAAAGAGCATTTTGTTGAAGGTAGACAACAAAATGAGCTACAATTAACCTTTGTCGCGACTAGTCTCCTCAGGTCATAGTAGAGGGCTAATAAGCAAGCTTTTAAGATCCCCAGACATATAGGTGAAAGAGGTCGAAGAAGATGGTAAGAGGCTGAATGCACAATGCATGTAAATGGTATTTTATCATGTATATTAATTAAAATGAGTATATGGTTCCCATGTTGTTGAGTAAATGCCCTCTAGTGGGATTTCTTTGGGTCATTGATTGAATTTGTGTGAATGAGATTCTATTTATGAGGGTGTGAGTCTGTGTAGATCGTGAAGAATAGATAGTTTTAATTATGTCTGCAGGTGTGTGAATATGCCTGAGTGAGTATTAGATTCCCAATTGATTATTGCCCTGGAACCTCTTTGAGCGATTGTCAAGAATTAGTAAGGCCCATTTCCTTTTCCATTATTGTCACCACTTCCTTCACTTTCTGTTGATGCTGAGAAGGGTCACCATTCAACACCAAAATAATGCAATTCCTTCACTCCATAGTTTCTGTAATGCATTTATTTGGATGGAGGCTTATATTTTGCAATAGATTACATTAGTTTTGCAAGCATTACATTGCAAAGAAATTGTATTTTGCAATAGCTTATATAGCTATTGTACTATTTGTATCATAGAATAGCATTGCATTATTAAATTTTTATATCGTTTGAAGGTCTCATTTATATCCTCTAAAGCACATTGAACAAAGATGGTAGAAGACTGCAGAGATTGAGTTTGTGGGTGTGAAGCTTGTAAAGACCATATTGTAAGACTCTTACAAATTATTGCAGAGATCATATTGTAAGACTCTTGCAAATTGTTGCAGAGATTGTAGTGTAACTGTACTGTAAGCTTCTTGCAGAGATTATAGATTTGTATGCAAAGATTATTGTAATACATTGTATTGCAAAGATAAAATTATTGACTGTAGTGTAGATTAGATAGTCTCCTTGAAGATAACATTCTATTGAAGAGCTTGTATTTTCTGCTCAATTAATTTTGTCCTTGAAAATGCATTCTCTAGTTTCTATTGTTGGAGTTGTGCTCAGTGGCAAGGACAACTATCCAGAATGGTTGAGGAAAATCAAGAACACCTTCATCTTTAATGATTTGTGGGATGACATCTGTGAAGGAAAAGGTGATACTGGAGAAGGTGATGCTGCACCTGAAGAGCCTAAAACAAACAAAGAGCTTTCCATATGGAAGAACATAGATAAGAAGACATATTTATTGATTGCTGCTACAACAAGTGAAGAGGTGAGTCGACATATTTCATCTGCTAAGAACTCTTCTTATTCTTTGAAGAAGTTGAAAGACTTGTATGGGTCACACTCAGAATTGGAGCTAATTCAGTTACTATTGAAGCTCTTCAACCTAGAGTTGAAGGATAATGATCCCATGGTTGTGGCATTTGAGATCAAATCCATTATGCATGACATTGATGCTACTGCTTGAAGGTAGACCTTGTTGTCACTTCCTTCATCAAGGTCCTCTACCTCACATATTCACACTATCTTGAGTCACTTCAAGATAGTGGCCAACTGAAAGACTTTAAATTTGACACTTTGGTGGAGAAGATTGCAAAACAAGAGAAATCCTTTGGAAAGAAGACAATTCAGTCCACTGGATAGACCTTGTGCCTTGCTCAGAAAAGAAAGAATCAATCACATGATTCTTCTAGAGGAGATGGCATCGAAAGAGGACATGGAGGAAATAATTTAAAAGGCAAGGGGAATAGACAGCCATGGTGAGAGATCTGATCTTCAAGGTGTCTCATGTGCCAAGAAAGGACATGAGGCAAAGATGTACAAAATTCCATGGGAGAAGATCACAGAGAAGAAAGAGGAGAAACAAGACAAAGGTAAAGCTCATGAATTCGCTCGTTTCATTGTTGCACATTGTAATGTTGGCATAAATGAAGTTCTGTTCAATACTTCATTTGCATCTTGGAGAAATACTTGGTTGCTAATTTATATCTAGACAACATTGACTTATCTCATATGTGTTGTTTTCTTTTTATCGTTTAAATTGATAAAAATGCATGTGCCATGAAATGATATTAAAATATCACATGTAATATCATATAGAATTTGCCAAACATGGCCCCATCATAATTTCCTTCACATCATAAGGACAAGGGCATGCAATGGAGTATTATAGGTCATAGGTCAAGAATTCATACTGGTTCAAGAAAGGAAAGGGAAACACTGAAGCATGCTACAAGATTATTGGAAATAAGTGTTGGGCCATGTAACCCTTCATAAATGTAGTCTATTGTTTTGTATGGATGAAACTACCACCATATCAATTTTGATATGCAAGTTGTTTATCACATATGCAAGTCTTTGGGGTTTATTGCAACAAAGCTAAGGAATTAGCGTAAAACCTGAGAGAGAAGACAATAAAACACAATCATTATACCTCTACAATAGTTTGTGGCACTAAAACTATAATAGACAAGCATTTGATCTAGTAAATGCCTGAAGATAAATTGTTTTTTGAACCCAATGTAAGCCTTGATCATTTTTGGAAAAGTACAATGAGAAAAACACATGAGACATAAAATTCAAATTACCATTCATCAATTTAGGGTTAGGGTTTTGATCTTGATTAGCTTTGGTGCTTTAGTTCTAAGTTTTTAGGCTCAATTTAGGGCTAGATCCTAGTTTTCCTTTAGGGTTATTTATTTCTTTTTTATCATGTCAAAAATCACTTTTTCTGGTTGGAAACTTGCCCTGTAGTAGCTGAAACATTTCAAAAAATTAGGAAATGTTCCAGGAAATAACTGTGTTATCACCTAAGTTGCACTTAGGGGATTTCCGGTGAGTCGCCAGAGTATTGAACAAGTCAATTGTTCATTGTCAGTGCTCAGAAGTTCTGTGGTTACATTAGGACCAGTTGTGGTCCCTTTTTTTTAATAAAATGCATGTTCATACCCCTTGGGGGCGTTGTAATAAATGCCCTAACACAACAAGCTTTTTGTAAAGGACTTGGCTTCCTGGGACTTGGCCATCAATCCGATCATTCCAAGGTGTTTTTTCCCTTATCAATTATGCAATGCTAAACAAGCGATGTATAATTTTCGAGGTTTTCACTGCTCCTCCAAAGCTGGAATGGTCGTCTTGGTGGTTAAGCCTTAGGAGGTTATTAAAGTTCATGTGTCGATGTATATAAGCATGTTAGGCACCAGTATTGAGTCGTATGGACATGTACTAGGTTCCCCTAGAGTTTCGTCTGATTGCGAGAAAATATATATATATATATATATATTTCTTTTTTGTTTTTTAAGCTATCTTTTAATGGTTTAATTGAAAAAATTCATAATGTAAAAAATGTATGATCCGGAGTTCATTTTTGGCATGTATGGGCTTGTTTTCAAGCTCAAAGCACCTCTTTTACCCCAGGACCCACTTTTCTCATGCTCTGGGTGACTAAATTGTCTCCTATGGCATTATTTCTCTATCGGTGCGACAAAATGGCAAAAAAAATGCTAAATTATGACAAATTGCACCAAAGTCAAATTTTTTAAGGAAGTAAAAAATCAATATTTTAAAAGAGGAAATGACATGGCAATGGGTACAATGGTCATGCGCCTCTCTTCCATGTGAAGGCAACTTACGATAAAAATAAAAGGAAGTGAAGTTTGTAAAATAGTGGTGACATCAACCACTAAGGGACTCACGCTAAACACCAAAGTGAGGTTTGCGTTGGGATGAGGGTGGACCTCCCTCCATACATTAAGTATGTTAATACTTTGGTTATATTTTAATGATTTAGATATATCATACTATCGTAAGTTATGGAGAGGAGCACTCACATGATTGAGGTGACATCATCAAATCTCACGTGAGGAAGGGATAGACGCCAATAATGAGGCAGCGAGTGGTTGGTGTGAGTTGGTGAGGAGCGCATCTCTCTTGGAGAGGTGGCGCCCTTCCATTGGAAACGAAATCAATCATAGTGTTTGGACTGCCTCTCAACTCAGTTCAACTGGACTCCCTTTGCCAATGTAGGTAGCACCCCCCAGGGGTTTGTAGTTTCTATTTAAGCGAGGCCTTCTTCCTCTTTCTGGACGAATGCAAGGAATCTCTGTTTGTTGTAATGTTGATGCTATTTTGATTAATAAAGTTGAAGACTTTGGAGGTCTACCTTGTGCCATTGGATGAATGCTTGTGTTATGAGGTGATATTTTAAAGCTTTGATTTCCTTTGTTAAAATTGTTGATGGATCTAGCTTAGAGGGTTATTCTAAAACACGTAGAGTAAGCATTTACAATTGTTAACTTGTTTACTTGTGCTTTGCTTTTAAGAGATAGGAGAATAGCCAACTATACTCAGATGTATTGAAACTCTTTTTTGTTTCTTATCTTCAAACACACTAAATCTAATCATTGTTGTGCAAGGGTGTTATCATAGTTTTGTAGATCACAAATTCGAAGGAGGATTGGAACTCAACTATCTCTTCTCTTCTCTTCGGCATTTTTACAAGACTAATTCTATTGTTGCAGGGTTTCCAAAGTCATCATAGAAAGATCAAGCAAGGCTAATTAAATAAACCCCAATTCTCCTTTCTGTCCGGTTACTTCGTTCCAAATGTGCTAATTAAGTAGATCTAGTTCTTTAAAGCTTGTTCATTCAAATCTACTTGTTTTAGTATGTTAGAATATCTAGATCTAGAAACACGTTCACAAATTCGAAGGAGGATTGGAACTCAACTATCTCTTCTCTTCTCTTCGGCATTTTTACAAGACTAATTCTATTGTTGCAGGGTTTCCAAAGTCATCATAGAAAGATCAAGCAAGGCTAATTAAATAAACCCCAATTCTCCTTTCTGTCCGGTTACTTCGTTCCAAATGTGCTAATTAAGTAGATCTAGTTCTTTAAAGCTTGTTCATTCAAATCTACTTGTTTTAGTATGTTAGAATATCTAGATCTAGAAACACGTTCACAAATTCGAAGGAGGATTGGAACTCAACTATCTCTTCTCTTCTCTTCGGCATTTTTACAAGACTAATTCTATTGTTGCAGGGTTTCCAAAGTCATCATAGAAAGATCAAGCAAGGCTAATTAAATAAACCCCAATTCTCCTTTCTGTCCGGTTACTTCGTTCCAAATGTGCTAATTAAGTAGATCTAGTTCTTTAAAGCTTGTTCATTCAAATCTACTTGTTTTAGTATGTTAGAATATCTAGATCTAGAAACACGTTCA